>JAQZBX010012199.1:23565-41670 GCA_029593785.1 Cabassous unicinctus | reverse complement strand
TTTTACTATGTGTATAATTACCATATGCACAGAGGAAATATTCATTTTACTACTCAATAACTTAAATGTAAGTGTTTATAACAATGTATGGGCTGTACTCTTTACCTAGAATATTCTTTCTCCAGATATCTGCTAATTCCCTCATCTGCTTTGAGTATTTGTTCAAATTTTACCTTCTCAGTGAGGCCTCTCTTGAACAACCTATGTAATATTGCACACTGTACCTTCTCCCTTCCCTCAGCCCCATTTCCCCTTTCCCCACTTGACTCTTTCTTTTTTCCATAGCACTCAGCACTTTCTAACATACTATATCATTTACTTATTTATTATATCAAATGCCTACTGCAGATCTTTTTCCCTCTTATTCTCTCCAACCCCCAGTGTTAAGTTCCTTGATGGCAGGTATCTTTGTCTCCTTGCTTCCTTCATTCACTAATGTAATGCAGGCATCTAGAAGGGTACCTTCCTCCTAGTATTTGCATAATAAATATTTATTGAATTCATGACACTAACTTTTCATTCCTTTTCACAAGCTGGTGATAATTATTGTAGAAAAGAGTTTGGTCTTGGCTTTGGTTAGGTTGGATTTTCTTTTCATCCCAACAGTACAAGTTCTGCAGCTTTTCTTCTGTGTACTAAATATTAATTTTACTCTTACACCTGCCCTGATACTGATGTTTTGTTGTTACAGGCCCATTCTCAAGATATATAAACTTCAATAAAGTACAGCCTTAACTGATTGAAGCTGAGGCTTTGCTTGCCTTTGAAATACTCTGCAAAATGCATGCTGCCACCTCTGCTCACCCTGCAACTCCTTCTAACCGAACGAACTTCTCTCTTTGTCTGTGTTCTCATGCTGTATGCAAGAATGGGGAACGTTATACTTTATACTTGTCCCATTTGGTGACAGTCATTTTCTGACTAGAAACTGCAATGAAAGTCATTTCCTAGTGTGCGGTGCTCTGATATTGCCTGTGAAACACTGTTAGACATCTCCTTTGTATAAGCAGTAACTCAAGAGCACTACTGCTTACCCATTTCCTGTCTAACTTCTGACCAATACCTCTAACCATTTTGCAAAAAACTCTTCCCCTACTAGTCATACAGCTGGCAACTCCAGCTTTCAGATCTCAATTTAAATGTTAATTCTCCAGAAAAGCTTTCTTGGACCATTTATTGTGGGTAATTATCCTTTATACAAATACACTGGGCCCTGGTTACTTTCTTCACTGTGCATATTACAATTCATACATATATATATATATATAAATTCAAGTTTCCCATTGGGCTATATAATCTCTAGTATGTCTGTTTTATATACCAGTATCTAGCAGAGTACAAAAGTAGTTTAGTTGTACAATGAATATTTCCTAAACAAATAAATGGATTTGAGGGCATACTGGCATGTTGACAGCTTATAAGAGCTTTTCAGTACGTAGGATGAATTGACCTAAACTGTTGCTTATTGCGATATGGACTTTATTTCCTAAGGACTGTAGTGCTACATACCCCAGGCATTCTTTTATTTAATAACTTACTAACAGATACTTTTTTGATTAGAAGTCCAGGATAGAGTCAGGACCACTTAGCTATCAGCATTCACAAGTCTACTTGCTTATGATAATATTCACTGTTTATCTTAAAATATGGCCAGATATTTAATGGGGGGATATTATTACATATCTATGGGATAGATGTTTAAATATTTTGCCACATACAAAGAAAATAGATTCTACAGTTTACATAGATAAGTGTTTAAATGTGAACACATTTGATGCAAAAACTTTCTAGCACATATAAATCTTGGAAAGTTTTAAAAAATTAAACAGTCCACCCGACAACTAGAAGGTACACATTTCATAATTTATATTTGTATAAGATAATAAAATGTGCTGTCTCTATATACTTTATCCCATTTAAACTCAAACAATTCTATGAATTAGATACTCTCATTTTTTTTCCCATTTTACAGATGAGAGTACTGAGGTTTAGTGGTTAAACAACTTACCCAAGATAAACACAACTAGAAAGAAGCAGACTTGTGAAAGAACCACTGATCTTAACCACTTTGCCCTACCCCTTCAAAGGCTATTCAAATGATCACTTCCTGGTACCATTGCTTATGAAAGTAAGAAATTTTACTAGGTGCAATGCAAAAGCAAAACAAATGAATTAGGAAAGAGAATTGCTGTTTTACTTTTTAGGCAATTGTCTAAAAATGAAGATTACTGCTCTCCAAATGAAGAAGGCAGTAAAATGACTTTTCCCATAATTTGAGAATAATATCTATCTTTTCCTCTAGACATTTTAGTCAGGGTAGGGACAGATGGAACAATACAGAATCATCTTTGTGGGTTTAAATTCATTGCCTTCTTCAATTGTGTGTATCTACCACCTTGTACTCCTATCAAGTCAAGGTTATAGAATGTGTATTCTATAACTCAAATATCATGTTGAAAATATCCATAAATAATCTGTTTTCAAGGGACCAATTCATTTTTGTAGTTCTTCCCCAGAGGCCCTAAAAGGAGAACTAACATTAAAGAAGGGATTTCCAAGGTAATTATATCTGACAGACAGCCCCAAATGTGAGACAGATATTGAAAAGCTATAATAACTTGAAATCCAAAGCGAATACTCCATCAATTCCTACTGTGATTAGTTTGGTTTGACAGTTTTGGAAGCAAAAATCTAAGCTATTGAAGTGATTTGTGTTTCATTTCAGCTTGTAAATGTTTGTTTTTCCTTAGAAAGTTTCTAAGCTTTGACTTGATTGACAGCCAGTTGGTTTTTACATAAGAGAAGAGAGTAGACAATGAGACAAATGACAGTTTTGTACCTTTCTGCTTTAAGGAACAAACACTGGTAACTGAACTAAGTTTTGATCTACTAGTAAATTTTGGTCCAATGGATTAACAGTTCTTTATGTGTTGTAGCCAGCCTGACTATAGTATCTTTCTCAAAAGATCAAGGAAAATTAATAGCTTTGACTGACATCATGGTCTAAGTAATTTTGGAACTGTTCTGCTTCTGCATGTGCAGACTTCAGGAAAATGACCACCAAATTGTTAAACAGTAAAGCCTCAGGCACCAGAGCTGAGATGACAGTGGATGGGGAGTGTACAAGTGTCTAAAAAGGAGGATCCCAAAGTTAAAAGCTTATGTACAATAAGGGAGATATTTTTAAAAGCCTGTAAGCTGTTCTGTTCTTATCTTGCCAAAAGCTAGAGGGAGATGTAAAACTCCTCTCGCTGCTACAGTAAAATTTAGAGAAAAACAATATAAAATTGTAAACATTAGCAGGACCATCACCAGGAAGTTGGCAACTGCAGTAGCCATTTTGCAGAGAATTATCATCCATGTAGGTGAATACTTAAAATGGAATAAATGAGGGAGTGGACTTTTTCTGGGAGGGCAAGGCCTTGCTTATTTAACAACTTGAGACAATGCCACAATTCTGTTCTTCTTAGAAATATATTTGATAAAGAATCTGTACTCAAAGAGTGAACTTGGAGCAGATGCAAAGAATTAGACAATTTCTTTGGTTTCTATCAGTAGCTCTAATAACAAAGAGGAAATCATGCTGAAGCAGTCAGGAGTGAGATTCCATAGAGGATGATCAGAAGACAATGAGAGATGACAGTATGAGCCTATCACAGCCCTAGGCATTTTCCAGATGGTTGAGGGTTTCACCACATCCTGATCAGGGGGGTTAATGTATTAATTAATACCAGAGCAATGCTTAGATTTTGAAGCTAAGTGTATTATATTTACCCCTTAATTAAACAATAAACTGTTCTTAATATGTAGTACCTGGTTTATTCATTATCAGTGAGCTTTTTGGTTGTCTTTATAGAGTCCAAATTTCCAAATTAGAGAGTTCCAAGTTATCATTAACAATATGCAGAGTACTTAAAGTATTGTCATATTAACAATACTTGAAGAAGCAAAGTTATTGTTAACAATACTAGGTATTATTAAAGATAAATACTTGAACTGATAGATCTCCAAACGGTACTCAAATTGGTCAAAATAGATAACCTGCCTAAACATACAGAAGAGTGAGAGAATAAGGTCTATTCCCGTTTACAAGTTACATAAGTGACTACTATTTTACTCAGATTGTGATTCAATGCCAGTTAAAATAGGCCTAGGCAGCTGCTCTGCAGAATGTAATTTAAGCTGCCATTTGTTAGAGGGTTGCTAGACCACCTGCCTCTTACTAGATAAAAAAACAAAAACCTCCTCTTGATGTAACCAAGAGTACAACATTCAGTGGGTGCCAGTGTGGGTATACATTTTCCTTCTTGACACGAGCATGATTTTATAAATGATACTACACAATTACACATGTATATTTTTAGCATTTTTAAAGAGGAAGATATGTTTTGGAGCACGGTATTTGTGGAAGCATTTGAATATAATACATGCTCAGATACATAAAACAAATATAAGCAATAGCATACTGTTTACATTTTGACATATCAAAGTGTGAGACACATGTAACTTCATGATAAGAGCATTTTCTTATTACTTGAACTTGTATTAAGGCATTACTGACTGCATTTGAACAATGATTATCAAGTTCTCTTCTCCGGGGTCAGTCTTCATTCAATGACTTGTCAGTGGAGTCAGAGAGCTGGCCCCATTGCTTGATTTGGGGCAACTCTAGGGCTAGCCCAGCTCCACAGCTTCCTGTGAGGTTTCTGTTGTCACTGCTTCTCAGTCTAACTCTTCCTTTTTCTCTTTCCTGCTCCCCTCTCTACCAGCTAGCATTTTCCTCATGAATATTCCCCAATAAGTCTCCTCCACACAATTCTTTATCTCACAGGAAACTCAACCTAACATAGAGAAAAATAATATATGACTTCTGTCTACTTAAGGCTAGTTCAAATAATCTCTCATATCTACAGATACTTCTCCTTTGTACTTAATATAATCATATTAGTACTCACACAATTTTAAATTTACTTTTTATTTTTTTTCTAAGCAATGTGTATGCATGGTTAAAAAGTCAATAGCACTGTAATATTTACCAGGGAAACAGCAGTTTCTTATCCCATACCTCTCAGAGGGCTTATCCTGCAATTTCATAAATTTTTAAATTTTACTCATTATTTACTGACTTCCTACTATAAAGGTTTCGGATTTAGATTCCTTATAACCCTACATAGTTACTTCATTGCTATTCATTCTCCCTATTAATCAATTTGGAAAATAGCCATTGTTTAGATTATCATTAATACATACCATTTTCATAATAATCTTTACTGCCAAGCCAAAGAGTATATTTTGATTACAATTCCTTTCTTTATACAATTTTTGTTTTTTTTTTTCCCCCTGAAGTTAATAATTTCATTTTTTTTTTTTTTTTAACTTGGTTTGTTTAGTTTTCTTATACCTATTGCTAATGCATCCCCAAACTTTATATAGAATGTCCCTGGGTATGATCAAATATATTTAATCTTATTTTTCAATTCTATTTTTTTTTTCCTTGGGAACATCTGACATCTCTATTGGTATTCGCTGTTTTTCTGCTCTATTTTAAACGGATCGTTCTTGGTTTTGATGCTGGAGTTTTGAGCTGGAGTCTGGGAAGTAAGCATACAGAGGAGCAGAGCAGCTGAGCCCGGAGAGAATCGAGCCCCAGGAAGAGAGACAGAGCCGGTTGCTTGATAGTCTACAGCTGGCCTTGTGGAGAGAGGCAAAGCCTAGAGAGCCTCATAGTCTACAGCTGACCTTGTGGAGAAAACAGAGGAGCTGAGCCTGGAGAGAAATGAGCTCCAGGAAGAGAGGAACCCAGGAAGCCTGAACTTTGGCAGATGTTGACAGCCATCTTGCTCCAACACATGGCAAAAGACTTTGGTGAGGGAAGTAACTTATGCTTTAGGGCCTGGTAACTGTAAGCTTCTACCCCAAATAAATATCCTTTATAAAAGCCAATAAACAAACAAACAAACAAACAAACAAACTGATCATTCTCTATGCCTGGGACAAAGCTGTCATTCATCATTTCTCTTGAATTTGCCTTTCTTTTGTGTTGAATCCTCTGTATTTAGATCTCATGCTTTCTTTTTTCTTGGCATATTATCTAGTAGTTCCTGAGAATGGGCGTATCTTCAGAATAAATTGTTGAGGTCTTGAATGTCTAAAATTGCTTTTATTCTACACTCATGCATGATTGATAGTTTTAGTACATATAGACTTACAGGATTTTCCCCACAATAAGAGATTAAAATGATTCTTAAGTACCTTTGTTTTGACAACTGATTTTGATAAGTTAAACTTACCTCAATAATTCTTTCATGCAGATTCCTTCTTTGTTAATTTGAAACATTAATTTGTTCTATTACTGGACTTTGCATAAAATCCGTTTATTTATTCTAAGAGCCATTAAATGAAAATAATTGCTAATGTTTTCTTTTGTTTTTACTTAATTTGACCCTTATGAAAATCTTACATTTGGAACACTGAAGTAAAGCCTGATGCAAATGATCACATTTTACAAATTGTAAGAGTATATTGGAAATTAAATAACTTGTGGCACAAAATTAATTTTGCTGTATATACATGATTATTTAGATTTAATGTAAATTTATGTGCATTCAATTCAATAATTAAATCTTAGTAACCTAAAATTCCTTTTCTTTGATTAAATATCTCCTAATAAATGGTAGGAGAACCAGTTGTTGTGTAAAAATTACTTATTACATAAAGTCCCCAAGTTATTATTGAGAATGCAGGAAGAGTGCTCTATTATTAGAACCTAACCTGCTACATTGCTCTGAATCCTAGAAAGAAAATGTAATACATCAAAAACCTTGGCCTTGAATATCAGTGTCTTCTTCCTAAAATGAAGAGTTATTACATTCTTTGACAATTGGCCATCCAGAACATCTCATTATTATAGAGGCTATTCTACCTTGTCCCGTCTCTAAATACCTTATACATAACTGTTCCATTTTACCCTAATTTTTACATTAGCTATATCTGTTAAAGGAGATTTCCACACACTCTACCTAAGAAGATTCATTCATCCAACTAATATTTATTTGGCATACACAATGTATTACAAGAGTTCTTAACCTTTTATGTTCCATAGACCCCTTTGTCAGTCAGTTGAAAACCACGGACCCCTTACTAAGTCCACACTATCCTGTGTATTATTTAATAAATATATCACACCCACACCAACACGTCCCCACAAGAATAAGGTTTTTTTGAATTTCAACGCAAGTTCACGGACCCCTTGTTAAGAACCTCTGCTGTATTGGATACTGTTTTAGGTGCTAGAAACATTGCAATGAACAAATCAGGCAAAAATCTATGTCCCCATATTTTTGTTACATTCTGACTTACATTCAATGAGGAGATAAATAATAAAAGGATGAATAAGAACATATATTGTATGTTAAACAGAGTAAGTACCAAAGAGGAAAAATGGTTTCATGGTGAGATGGCTGTTAAAATTTTAGATGGGGTGCCCTCGGAAGCCCTCACCAAGGAGAAGGTAATAGTTGAGTAAACAACTGCAAGAAATCTGGGAGAGAGTTGTGTGGCTATTTGGAGGATGAACCTTTCAGATAGAGAGACAGGTAGTGAAAAACAACTGAGGCAGGAGGGTGCCTGGGATTCTTATGACAAGGTCAGTGTGGCTGGAGCAGAGAGGATTCGCATGAAGGTGAATAGTTGGAGATGAAGTCAGTGAGATAAAGAATGTGTACGTGGGGGAAAGACCACATAAGTCTTTGTGGTTCATTTAAAGGACTCTGGCTTATGCTGTGAGTAGAATGGGAAGCAATGGCAAGGATTTTTTAAAAATTTATTATTATTTTTTAAATTAGAGAAGTTCTAGGTTTATAGAAGACTCATGTAAAAAAAAAATACAGCATTCCCATATACCCCCTATTGTTGACACTTTGCATTACAGTGGTACCTTTGTTAAAACTGATGAAAAAAAAATTAAAATAGTATTATTAAGTCCACAATTTACATTAGATGTTTTTTCCCCCATATACCACCCTGTTATTGACACCTTATATTAGTGTCATACATTTGTTATAATTCATGAAAGAATATTCTTATACTTGTACTATTAACCACAATTCATTGCCAATAAAAGGGTTCACAGTGTTATACAGTCCCATGTTTTATCTTCTAGCTTTCATTCTAGTTACATGCATGACCCCAAACTTCCCCTTTCAACCACATTAACATTCATAATTCAACGCTGTTGATTACACTTATAGTAATGTGCTACCATCACCACCATCCATTTCCAAACCTTTATAATCAACCTAAATAGAAATTCTGTACAAATTAAAGTATCAGTTTCCCATTCTCTACCCCCAATCTCTCTCCTGGTAACCTATATTCTAGATTCTAACTCTATGAGTATACTTATTATAATAGTTCATATCAGTGAGATCATACGATATTTGGCCTTTTGTGTCTGGCATATTTCAGTCAGCATAATGTTCTCAAGATTCATCCATGTTGTCACATGCATCAGGACATCACTCCTTTTTATAGTTGATAATATTCCATTGCATGTGTATACCACATATTGTTTATCCATTCATCAGTTGAGGCACACCTCGGTTGCTTCCATCTTTTACCAATTGTGAATAATGCTGCTATGAACTTCAGTGTGCAAATATCTGTTTGAGTCCCTGTTTTCAATTATTTTGTGTGTATACCTAATAGAGGGCTGGCTGGGTAATATGTTCATTTTATATTGATTTTCCTGAGGAACTGCTAAACTGTCTTCCGCAGTGTCTGCCCCATTTTACCTTCCCACCAGCAATGAAAGAGTGGTCCTATTTCTCCACATCCTCTCTGATATTTGTAATTTTATATTTTTTAACAGTAGCCATTCTAGTGGGTGTGAAATGATATCTAATTGTGGTTTGGTTTGCATTTCCCAAATTGCGAGTGATAATGAGGATCATTTCATGTGCTTTTTAGCCATTTGTACATCCTCTTTGGAGAAATGTCTGTTCAAATCCTTTGCCCATTTTTAAATTGGGTTGTTGATTTTGTTATTGTTGAGTTGTAGTATTTATTTATATATTCTGAATATTAAACCATTATTGGATATGTAGTTTCCAAATATTTTCTCCCATTGAGTAGGTTGTCTTTTCACTTTCATGATAAAGACCTTTGATGCACAAAAGTTTTTAATTTTTATGAAGTCCCATTTATTTATCTTTTCTTTTGTTGCTTGAGCTTTGGGTATAAAATCTAAGAAACCATTGACTAACACAAGATCTTGAAGATGCTTCCCTACATTTTCTTCTAGGAGTTTTATAGTCCTGGCTTTTATATTTAGGTCTTTGATTTATTTTGAGTTTATTTTTGTATATGGTGTTTGATAGGGATCCTCTTTCATTCTTTTGCATATGGATATCCAATTCTCCCAGCACCATTTGTGCAAGAGAGTATTCTTTTTCAACTGACTGGACTTGAAAGCCTCTTCAAAAATCAATTGGCCTTACATGTGAGTGCCCATTGCTGAACTCTCCATTTTATTCCATTCATTGATATATTTATCCTTGTGCCTATACCAGGCTGTGTTGACCATTATAACTTTGTAATATGCTTTAAAGCCAGGAAGTGTTTGCTCTTATTTTTCAAGATGTTTTTCGTTATTTGGGGCCTGTTTACCTTCCAAATGTATTTGATAATTGGCTTTTCCATTTCTGTAAAGTAGGCTGTTGGAATTTTGATTGGTATTGTGTTGAATATGTAAATCATTTTGGGTAGAATTGACATCTTAGCAATATTTAGTCTTCCAGTCCATAAACAAAGAATGTCCTTCCATTAATTTAAGGTCTTTGTTGATTTCTTTTAGCAAATTTTTGTAGATTTCTGTTTATACATCCTTTGGTAAATTTATTTCTAGATATTTTATTATTTCAATTGCTATTGTAAATGGAATTTTTTCTTGATTTCCTCTTCAGATTGCTTATTTTCTAGAGTATATAAACACTACTTATTTCATGTGTTGATCTTGTACCCTGCCTCTTTGTTGAATTTGTTTATTAGCTCTAGTGACTTTGTTGTAGATTTTTCAGGCCTTTCTATATATAGGATCATGTCATCTGCAAATTGAGAAAGTTTCCTTCTTTGTCTCTAATTTGGATGCCTTTTCTTTCTTTTTCTTGCCTAATTGCTCTGGCTAGAATTTCTAGTACAATGGTGAATAATGGTGGTGACAGTGGGTGTCCTTGTCTTGTTTCACATCTAAGAGGGAAAGCTTTCAGTCTTTCACCACTGAGTATGATGTTACCAGCAGGTTTTCATTTATGCCCTTCATCATGTTTAGTAATTTTCCTTCTATTCCTATCTTTCTAAGTGTTTTTATCAAGAAAGTGTGCTGAACTTTGTTGTTGAATGCCCTTTCTGCATCAATTGATATGATCATGTGGTTTTCTCCCTTCATTTTGTTGATGTAATGTATTACATTAATTGATATTCTTATGTTGAACAACCCTTGCATACCTAGGATAAAACCTATTTGATCAAGGTACATAATTCTTTTGATATGCTGTTGGACTCAATTTGCAAGTATTTTGTTGAGAATTTTTGCATTTATATTAATGACAGAAATTGTAATTTCTTTTCTTGTAATATCTTAATCTGGCTTTGGCATTAGGGTGATGTTGGCCTCATAGAATGAGTTAGGTAGTGTTTCCTCCTATTCAAGTTTTTTGAAGAATTTGAGCAGGATTGGTATTAATTTTTCTTGGAATGACTGGTAGAAGTCACATGTGAAGCCATCTGGTCCTGGACTTTTCTTTGTTGGGAGGTTTATGGTATTTGGGATAATCACATATTTGTGCATTCACCACATCAATCATTATTAGTGCATTTTTATTATTCCAATAATAATCATCATCATCAAAAACAAAAACAGACAAAAAAGCTCGTCACCTCTCTATGCTTCCCCTGTTGTACGTAGCTATTTTTTTTTCTGTCTCTCTAGTTTCTTTGTATTTTATATATTGTAAAAAAGTCTTATATATGCAATATTACCCATATTTGTATTTCACATGAGGTTTCACTATGTTATACAGTCCCATGTTACATTTTTTAGCTTTCCTTCTAGTAATATGCATGTCCTTAGACTTTCTCTTTCAACCATTGTCATTCCCATACAATAGCACTGCTGGTTACAAATCCTATGATGTACTTTTACCATTTCTATTTATTTCCAAAGATTTCCAAACAACATTTTCACCAATTCTGCACAAGTTAACCCCCAGCTTTCCATTCGCTACCCTCATTCTATTTTCTGGTGACCTGTATTCTAATTATTAATGCCATGAGTTTACACAATATATTTAGTTCAGAATAGTGCAATCATACAGTATTTGTCCTTTTGTATCTGACTTGCTTCACTCAACATAATGTTCTCCAGGTTCATCTATGTTGTCATGTGCTTTATGACTTCATTTCTTCTTACAGCTGCATAATATTTCATCATGTGCATATACCACACTTTGTTTATCCATTCATCAGTTGATGGAGACCTAGATTGTTTCCATCTTTTGGCAATTGTGAATAACGCTGCTAGGAACATTGGTGTGCAGATGTCTGTTTTTGTTACTGCTCTCAGTTCTTCTGGGTTTATATCTAATAGAGGTATTGCTGGGTCACATGGCAAGTCTATATTCAACTTCCTTAGGAACTGCCAAACAGTCCTCCACAGTGGCTGTACCATTCTACATTCCCACCAGCAGTGAATAAGTGCTCCTATCTCTCCACATCCTCTCCAACACTTGTAGTTTTCTGACTTTTTAATAGTGGCCCTTCTAATAGGTGTAAAATTATATCTCATTGTATTTTGATTTGCATTTCCCTAATCACTAGTGATGTTGAAAATTTTTTCGTGTTTTTTTTGCCATTTGTATTTCTTCTTTGGTCAAATATGTCTATTCAAGTCTTTTGGTTGGGAGGTTTTTGATGACTGATTCAATCTCTTTACTTGTAATTGGTCTTTTGAAGACTTCTATTTCTTTTAGAGACAGTGTAAGTTGTTTGAGTGTTTTTAGGAATTAGTCCATTTCATCTGGGTTGTCTGATTTTTGGTATGTGGTTGTTCATAGTATCCTCTTATGATTCTTTTTATTTCTGTGGGGTCAGTAGTAATGTCCTCCCTCTCATTTCTGATTTTATTTATTTGCAGCTTTTCTCTTTTTTTCTTTGTCAGTCTAGGTAAGGTTTTGGCAGTGTTATTGGTTTTTTTCAAATAACTGACTTTCAGTTTTGTTAATTCTATTTTTTAAATTCTCAATTTCATGTATTTCTCCTCTAATCTTTGTTATTTCTTTCCTTCTGCTTGCTTTGGGGTTAGTTTGTCATTCTTTCTAGTTCCTCCAGGTGTTCAGTTAGATCTTTGATTTGAGTGGGGTTTTTTTTGTTTTTGTTTTTGAGGTACTGGGGCCAGGGATTGAACCTGGGACATTATATGTGGGAAGCTGGCACTCAACCACTGAGCCACATAGGCTCCCCTGAGGTTTTTTTTTTTTTTTCCCATTTGTTTTGCTTGTTGTTTTTTGTTTGTTTGTTTTTAGGACACATCAGGAACCAAACCCAGGACCTCCCATGTGGGAAACAGGTGCTCAACTGCTTGAGCCACATCCATTGCCCTCTTTCTTCTTTTTTAATGTAAACATAAATTTTCTTCTCAGTACTACCTTCACTGCATCCCATAAGTTTTGCTATATTGTATTGTCATTTTCATTTGTCTCAATATATTTGCTGATTTTGCTTGCAATTTCTTCACTGACCCACTGATTAAGACAGTGTTACTTAACTTCCATATATTTGTGGATTTTCCAGTTTTCTGCCTGTTGTTGATTTCCAGCTTCATTCCATTATGGTGAGAGAAGATACTTGTATAATTTCAATCTTTCTAAATTTATTGAGAGTTGTTTTGTGGTCTAACATGTGGTCTATCCTGGAGAATGATCCAAGTGCATTTGAAAAGAATGTATATAGTGCTGTTTTGGAGTGTAATATTCTGTATATGTCTGTTAGGTCTAGTTAATTTATATTGTTCTAGTTCTCTGTTTCCATCTTGATCTTCTGTCTAGAAGTTCTATCTATTGATGAGAGTGCTATATTGAAGTCTCCAACTACTTTTGTAGAGGTGACTCTTTCTCCCTTCAGTTGTGCCAGTGTTTGCCTCATGTATTTTAGGGCACTGTGGTAGGTGGATAAATATTTATGATTGTTATTTCTTTTTTCTTCGTGTATTTCCCCTTCTTCTTCTGGGATGCCCATCATGCATATGTTTATGCATTTTGTGTTGTCACACAAATTCCCGAGACGCTGCTCAGTTTTTTTCTATTATCTTCTCTATCTGTTCTTCAGACAATATCATTTCAGTTATCCTATCCTCTGGTGCACTGATTCTTTCTTATGCCTGTTCAAATCTGCTCTTATATACCTTTAGTGTATTTTTTATCTCTCTTTTTTTTTTTAAAGATTTATTTATTTTCTTATCTCCCCCTTGCTGTGAGGTCCCGCTGCATCAGCCCACGGTGCTGTGCGAGCCAGCCTGCCCTCACAAGGAGGCACCGGGAAGCGAACCCGGGCCTCCCATATGGTAAACGGGGGCTCTATCCACTGAGCCACACCTGCTTCCCTTTAATCTCTATTTTGCCTTTCATTCCCATAATGAATTACACATTCTTCTTTATGCTAAAACATTTTCTCCTTAATATCCTGTATCTCGACTCATATCTTCCTTTATCTTTTTGAATTGATTTAGAAGATTTGTTTGAATATTTTTGATTAGTTGTTCCAACTTCTCAGTCTCCTCTGAAGTTTTAATTTGTTTCCTTGACTGAGCCATATCTTCCTGTTTCTTTGTATGGCTTGTAATTTTTTTTATAATGTCTGGGCATATGATTATCTTGATGAGTTAACTCTGAAGGTCCTTTTCTCCCTCTTATCTAGGGTTTTATTTATTGGCTTTGTGTTAAGGTTCTTTGATACTTGGTCCAACTTATTCTAGACCCTTAGAATAGCTTGTGTTTAAGTGTTCAGATTTTCTAAGCTCTTCTTCATCTGATTGTTGTCCTTTATGCAGTGCAATTTTCAAAGATTGTACTTTTGGTGCGATTGTTTTTACCTACAGGAGAAAGCATCTTTCCTCTGTTCCTTCTCCAGGAATCTTGACCTGTTCTTTTTGTTTTTTGTGCAGACTTTTCTCCCCAGCTCTTATGCTTTCTTTAAATTCTCTCCCTCACTCAGTGCTCCATTTTCCTTACACCTTTCTGTTCTGTGATCCATCCAATCTTACAGCACCCCTCCCCCTTTATTTCTGTGAGACTTTTCTGCCTCTGGTTTCTTCCCTGTTAGTGTATCCAGCCAGATGGTGTCAATCCAGAAAGGTGGATCACTTCAGAAAATTTTATTTTGCTATTAGGTGGTCCAGCTGACTGAAACTGTAATAAGGGAGGGCAAAACAGTTCTTGGATTAAGGGTTCTATTATGGTCTCCCTACCTCCAGGGGGCCCTTTTTGCATGCAGCACTCCTCAATAACTTGTGTTCTGCTCTAGGCCTCTGCAGACATAGGTCCCTATGCCTGGATATGCATGGAGTTCTAACTCTGCTGTGAATTGCTCTATAGTCTCTGTCAGTGTTGGGAGGGACCCAGGCTATGCTGCCTCCGTGAGACTTCCAAGCTGCAGAGTACCAAGTGAGGTGGAAGGGAACAAGAACAAACCAGTAGTCTGGGATGGAATTTTCCTTCCTGATATTTTTCATTTTCTTCCTCTTCAGCATTTGTGGAGTCCTCCTAGCTCTACTTTCCTCCAGAGTTCTAAGCAGGTGGGAGTTGTCCTTTTATTTGCTAAATCTCTGGGGAAGAAATTTCAGGGCATGTCTTTCATTGCCATGTTGATGACATCACACCATTGCAAGGTTCTGAGCAGCTGTTTTAACAGGATTCCTTCAGTTGCTGGGTTGACGATAGTCCTAAGCGGAACACTGACAGAAGAAGAGAACAGATAGGAGGTTAATGAAATAATCCAGAGTGACTTGAACCCAGGTGGTATCAGTATATATTGCAGAAAGAGGTTAGATTTCGAAGGAAGAGCTGATAGGATTTGCTAATAATTGGATGAGAGGAATAGTGAACTGAAGAATGACTCCTAGATTTGGCATGAGCAACTAGAAGCACAAGGGTTGTCATTAGCTGAGATGGGAAGACCTCTTGAGTAGAACAGGTTTGGTGACACTGGCATAGGTATAGCTGAAATTAAAAGCTTAGGCTGGTCATTTTAGATTTGAGGTGCCCATTAAACATTCAAGTGGAAAGTCTGAGTGGGCAGTTGAATATACAAATCTGTAGTTCAGAAGAGAGATGAACATATAATTTGGGAGTTAGCATACGGATGCTATTTAAAGCCATGAGACTGATGATCCATTAAATGTAAATCTTGACAGCTTTGTACTATTACTAGGGTGGTTCATCATACCATATTTTAAAAATAATGCTTTTTTAAAGTAATGCTATTTTAGGGTAATGCTAAAATCTTCATGCTTTCTAGGACTCAGTAAATTTCTATAGGCTTAGGAGTGCTGCAGGTCAAAAGCATTTGCTACACAAGCTGTAACAAAAAGCTTATGCTAAAGTGTTAAGTAAGAAATGGAGTATGTAAAATTTTATGCCTGATATGTTCGGAGTAATGTAAAACATGTTTATAGAAAAATGTGAAGGAAATATGAAGTTAAGTGATATTTTCAAAATTGTTATTTATTCTCCAATTTTTCTCCATCAATATGAATTACTTTAGAAATGGAAAAAAAGTAAAGTTTATCTTTTAAGGTTATGCAAAAATTTTAAACATTCTTTCTGTATACTAATCAGTTAATTCTTGGATATATAACAGAACCCAGTGACCAATTACACAGCATTTCCTCATTTCATCATTTATGACTGTATGCTGTATGGTGTAAAACATAGAAGACAAACATGAAGGGTATTCAGCAATCTTGTCTGGTTACCATTCAAAAGGTATTTGGCTTATTGACAATTTAATCAGTACTTCAGATGAGGTTTTCCAGAGAAACCAAGAAGAAAACAGGCTCCACACCCAGCTTAGCTCCCATGCATCTCACTATATTCAGGCTGTACATTATTTCCAAATCAAATTGAGGCAATTTCCAGCTCTGTTTTTGATCTCCGGTCTCCTTCTCCAGCACATTGGCTCCCTTTGGGATTTCTTTTCTATCACAAACTTCCACCGTGAGTTTTTTCACCCTGTTCTTCCAGACATGCAGAAGGGTTTTGATTCTTCAAGGTTTACTTCAAAGTACTTGAAAGAGGGACCTCCTGAAGTGGGGTAAAATAGATTTAACAATACCAACCTACCTCATAGTGCTGCTGTGAGGAATAATAATATAAAGGACTACAAAGTACTTTACGAATTCAAAGTTCTACACAAATGCTTAATAATAATTACTGGGTACAGCATAATGCAGTCTTTTATGCATTTGTAGAAGTGCCAATGAGTAGGATAAGTTTCCCTCCTCCAGCCATTAAAAAAATTTTTTTTTTACAATTAAAGTGCTTCATTTTAAACAGGTGCAGAACATCCTTTTGCTCCAGGCCTTGCAGGTGCTCCCCAGTAAGAACCGTAACAATGTCAGGCTGTGGGAAAAGAAGCCCCGGTGCCTGGGTGCAGCTCACTTCACGTTTGAAGATACTTTGGCACATTTGGAGGAACCAGTGATATATAACCCCATGCTACTTTTTTTGTCAGAATGGATAGCAGTATATTTTGTCATTGGCAATATATTAGTAATAGGCAGGGCAGTGCTGGTTTCAAATCAATATGAGGATTTGTTTAAATCATGCAATTTTACCTCTATTTTTGATGATGCAGGAGAATCAACATTATGCTTTACATTTCCACCAACTGGTGCATGGATTAAATTTCTTCATAGTTTCAAATTACTTATATTCTTAAGAGTTTCTTTTATCATCCTTTTTAATTCACTAGTCATTTATAGATTTAGTCCATTGTTCTGTTTTCTCATTAGTAACCGAAGCTGTCAAATATATCTTTCTCTTTCAGCATCTGAAGAGTACCAGTGTCCATTTTGGAGACCATCTTCTTTTGGATGGAGAATAATAGAGTTCTCATGAAAATTTTTTCTAATCTAAATACTTTTTATTTAGAAACTTTTGATAGATTTTTTTTACTGAGATGAAATCTGACCTAAATTTTCTCCACAATCATCCCCCATTTAGTAGCTGTAAGGATAAACTTGATTGGTTTTCTAAGCACAAGGTTGTTAGACTGTATCTCTGTCACATTAGGATCCTTGGAAATTCACAGAGGAGAGGGGTTGCATTGGAAGGAAGCTCCATATATTCTCTAGCCCATTAAAAGGGAAGTCTCTGGTGTATGGAAGGGCAGAGGGCTAGTTTAGTGTGGGGGAGTCCATACGTATCCCAGGCCTTAAGGAAAGAGATTTATATAAGATCAGATGTTCATTCTTCAACAAGTATTTATTGAGTTGCTACTGAGTTTCATGCATTGTGCATGGTACTGGAAAAAGTTAACAATAAATAAGGATGGTTGAGACAGACAGGTTAACATGAAGAATAAGATGACGTAAGTATTATACTGAGGCTATTGCACAAAGTGAGGTGGTGGTAACTGAGAGGAATGAAAGACTCTTCTTGGGGGTGTCAGAAATTTTTCACAATGGAGATGACATTTGCCCTGGGTCTGGATGGATGATTAAGCATCTTCCAAGCATTTGGTGAGATTTGGGAACTGTAACTTGTTGGGGGCAATGTCGAATGAATACAACTGTCATGGCCGTCTCTACCTCCTTCTTCTTCTTCTTCTTAAAATAGCATATCCTGTTACTGTTAGCGCCACAATGTTCGCGCGCGCAAATAGTCACCATCTCTACCACGCCTAGCAACTCAAATTACCCAATCATGTATCGACACCTAAGCCTTAATGCACTTCCCCTTTCCCTGCTTATAAAAGAGCTGATTGTAACCCTCGCGGCAGAGCAACGGAAGAGCTATGTTAGTAGAATAAAGTGCACAGCCATTTTCTTACACG
>JAQZBX010012199.1:0-23465 GCA_029593785.1 Cabassous unicinctus | reverse complement strand
CTGATTTTTGAGAAAACATGGTAAAATTGGAAAATGGAGACTCATTCAGAGTGGATGGAGAATTGATTGTGGGAAAAGTGTGGCGGGAGGTGAGAATGGAAAGATTGGCTGGGGCCATCATGTGAGGAGCCATGCATGCCGTGCCAAGGAGTTTGGGAGTCTTTTGTATATAGTGTGGGAGCTGGCTTAAGTTAACATGGTCATCTTTGTGTTTTAGAGAAGTAGGGTTTGAGCAAGCACTTGGACTTTATGGAAAAGGAGCCTGCAAATGCCTCTGGGCAAAGTGCACTCTAGGCACTCACATCTGGATGTAGCAGTTTCTTCTCCTAATCAGCTTAGGAGAAACTGTTAGTATCTGAGAGACATATGACTTCTTTTTGATTAAGAAATATTTAGCTTTATTAAGCCACAGGACCTCTATCTGAGTGATATGTGGAAACTCCTGTATTTATTGAGTTTAGTATTTGATGATGGTCAGAAATCTCCAGGATATACAGTGATGATTCTTTTTCTTGTTGTTTAAGTTCAATCTTGCTATATCTCTTCCACGTGGAGAGCAATCCTTAAATGGAGATTACAGATTTTTTTTTTTTTACTCTTTTCAATTAGTCTAGTCATACTACAATTTTACTTGACTACAAATATACTTAATGCCTAATTGCTATTTGCTTATGAACTGAGGATTACTTTCTAGTAAACTGCTGGCTCAGGTTTACAAAGCATCATGTATTCAGTGTATAATGGCACCCACCCAGCAACGTGAATTTTCAGTCTATACTCTTAATATATTATGAATTGGCTTCATCTACCAGGTGCTCCCTTTCCCATTTATGTTATTGCTCTTGAAACATGAATTTTCACCTTTCACCTTTTTCATTCAGAATTATCACTTTCTTTTAAAAATAAAATTTACTGAAGAATTATTTATATAAAGTAAAATGCACGCATTTTAAGCATGAAGTTCAAAGAGTTTTGCAAAGAATATGTACTTTCAAAGACATACTTTCAAGACATAGAACACCTCCATCTCCTTGTAAAGTTTCCTCGTGTCCCTTTACAGTCAATCCTTTCCTTCCTCCCATCTCAGGCAACGACTGGTCTGATTTCTATCCCTGTATAGATTAGTTTTGCCTGTTTTAGAACTTCATTTGAATGGAATCATGTAGCATGTGTTCAGTTTCTTTTCGAGATTCTTCTATGTTGTTGCATGTGCCATTCACTTGAGACTTTTCATTGGTGAAGACTACTCTATTGCTTGAATATACCACAATTTGTTTATTCATTCACCTATTGACAGACATTTGCATTGCTTTTAGTTTTGCCTATTATGAATAAAATTGCTTTAAATGTCAGTGTTCAAGTCTTTTTTGAGGACATATTTCCAATTCTCTTAGGCAAACACCTAGGAGTAGAAATGCTGGGTTTTATGATAAGTATATTTTTACTTTTATATAAAACAGCCACCTTGTTTTCCAAAATGGTTTGTGACATTTTACACACTAGTGTGCCATTGTACACACTCACTGATAAAGCATAAGTGTTCTATTAGCTTCTTGACTTGTTATTGTCAGTCTTTTAAAATTTTAACTATTTTAGTGGATTTGTAGTGGAATCTAATTATGATTTCCTTGATGACTAATGATGTTGAACACCTTTTCATGTGCTCATGCCCCTTCATGTCTGTTCAAGCTTTAACTCATTTTTATAATTATCTTATTATTTAAAGAGTTCTTTATTTATCTTGGATACAAGTCTTTTTTCAAATACATATCTTGTGAATATTTTCTCCCAAACTGTGACTTGCCTTTTTATTTTCTCAATTGTGCTTTTCAAAGAGAAAAAATTCATTTTGATGAAGTCCAATGTATCCCTTTGTGTGTGGGGTTAAAGATTTTTTGTGTCCTGCCTAAGAAATAATTATCTATCCCAAATTTGTGAAGATTTTCTCCAATGCTTTGTTCTAGAAGCTGTATAGTTTTGTCTTTTACATTTAAGTGTATAACCTATTTCAAATTAAGTTTTGCGTATGGTGTGAGGTTTTTTACTTTCTCTCCATATGAATATTCAGTTATTCTGGCATCATTTATGGAAA
The DNA here is from genome assembly GCA_029593785.1 of Cabassous unicinctus. Taxonomy (NCBI): domain Eukaryota; kingdom Metazoa; phylum Chordata; class Mammalia; order Cingulata; family Chlamyphoridae; genus Cabassous; species Cabassous unicinctus. The sequence continues at coordinate 21,373 of JAQZBX010012199.1, read as the reverse complement.
ATATTTTCCTTCTCTGATTGAATTGGCTTGGCATTCTGGTGAAAATAAATTGGCAATATATTGTGGGTCTATTTATGACCCTGTATTCTGTTGCTTTGATTTAAATATCTATTATTATGCCAATACCACGCTGTCTTTATTACTCTAATTTTATTGTAAGTCTTAACATCAGGTTGTGTAAATTCTCCAACTTGGTTCTTCCTTTTCAAAATTGTTTTGGTAATTCTAGGTCCTTTGCATTTTCATATACATTTTAGAATCAGATTGCCAAAATTCTCTGTGATTTTTATTGGGATTTCATTGAACCTGTGGCTCAATTTAGGGAGAACATACATCTTAACACAAGTCTTCCAATTCATAAGCATGGTTTAAGTCTCCATTTATATAGACTTTTTAAAAAATAGAGCTCAGCAATTTTTTGAAGTTTTCAGTGTAGAGGTCTTGCAAATCTTTCATTAAATTGATGCTTATGCTTTTTGTTTTTGTATTATAAAGAAAAATTGAATTTAAAAATGTCATTTCCAATTATGTTTTCCAAGCAGAGAGAAATACGATTGATTTTTGGATATTGATTGTGTACCTTACAGCCTTGATAGTTTCCCTTGTGGATTGTAGTAGTTTCTTATGCTCACTCTTTGCATCATATATATTTTTACACTTTTTCACTAAATATAGAAACATTATGTGTTTCTATATTTAAAGCACTTCTCTTATATAAAGCATATAGCTGGATCACCTTTATATAGGTTCTGATAATATCTGCCTTTTAATTGGAATGTTAAAATACTTACGTTTAATGCCATTATTAATGTGTTTAAGTTTGTCTCCTATTTTCTAACTTATCTCCCATTTATTATTATTTATTTATTACTCTTTTGCTCCTTTCCTGCCCTATTTTGGTTTAATAGAATATTTTTTAGTATTCCATTTTTTTTCTATTGGTTTCTTAGTTATGCTCTTATGATTTTTATTGGTTGTTCTAAGGTCAGCATGTATTCTAAACTCATCAAAGTCAATTTAGAGTTAATATGGTACTACTTCCCAGTTCACAACTGTCACTTCACACTTCTCACTTTCCAGTTTTGACTTCAGAAATATAATAATATCATGGCATTATAATTCCACTAAACTTCCTCTTTATTTGTTCTTTTGTGGTTACATATTTTACTTTTAATGTGTTATAATTCTATCTTCTGATGTTATTTTTACTTCAAACAATCAGTTGTCTTTTAAGGAAATAGCATGAAGAAAAAACAGTCTTTAATATTTGACCATTTATTTATCATTATGGCTCACTATTTCTTACAGTAGATCCAAGTTTCCATCTGGTATCATTTTTGTTCAGTCTGAAATATAGTCTTTAGCTTTTTTTTTTTTTTTTCCCTTTTTTCAGTGCAGGTCTGCTGGCAACAAATTTATTTGGGTTTATTTATCTGAAAATGTCATTATTTCACCATTTCTGAAGATTTTCACTGAATATAGAATTCTGGGTTGAAAGCTTTTTTATTTCACCATGTCAAACATATCCTTTGTTTGTCTTCTGACCTTACTGTTTCTGAGAAATTAGCTGTCATTCAAATTGTTGTTCCCCTGTATGTAGTATGTCTTTTATCTCTGGATGCTTCAAGATTTTCTTTTTCTCAGAATATTGACTATGATGTTCTAAGTATGGTCTTTGATTTTTATCTTGCTTGGGATTTACTGAGCATTTATGATCTATAAGTAAATACTTTTCAAAAGATTTGGGAAAAGTTCTTATTTCTTCAAATATTTTCTGCCCCGTTTTAACTCTCTTCCTATTTCCCAATTTTATATTGGCCCACATGTCTCTGATATTTTGTTGTTGTTTTTTTCAAAAAGTTTTCCCTCTGCTTTTTAGATTGAATACTTTTTTATTTGTCTTCAAGTTCACTGACTCTTTCTTCTGGCATCTACAATCTGTTAAACTCATCTGACAAATTTTCCAATATAGTTATTGTACTTGTTCAGTTTTATAATGCCAATTTTCTTCTTTTTTTTTGGTATAGTTTCCATTTCTCTGTTAGATTATCTATCTGTTCATTCATTAAAGTCATACATATATATGTATATATTTTTTTAAATTGTTGAATACATTTCCTTGAATTATTCGAGCCTATTTATAATAGGTACTTTAAAATACTTGTCTGCTATATCTGACATGTAGACCATCTCATGTTCTATTTTTATTAACTGCTTTTTTATTTTTGTTAACTGTTGTTTACATTTTTCTTTTCTTTGCACATCTGGTATTTATTTACTGTATACTGAACATTGTTAATGATACTTTGTAGAGACTCTGGATTCTTTTCTCTTACTCTGAGGAGTGATGATTTTTGTTCTAGAAGTCAGTTCAATTACTGATCACTTTGCATATATATAAGCTTGTTTATATGCTATGTTAGGGCAGGTATGTGGAAATCCTAAATTGCTCTCAAGCTCTTGAACTTGGTAGGATTCCAAAATCTAAACACTGTCTCTCCTGGTTATCTTTTGAGGGTATAGTTTTAGGCTTTGTTAGGGCAAGTCTAGAGCATTCCTTATTCTAGATCAGCTCCTTACTTCTAAGGCTTGGCCTTCCTGTTATCTTAGCTGGATATGCAGGATGTTAACAAGGTGTTAAAGAAATTTCCCCTCTCTGGCTGAGCTGGAACTCCAACATCTCCCAGCCCCTTTTCACCTCTGGTATCTCTGGTCTGTTCTCGATTCTGTAGCAGCCTCTCTCTGGTAAACTTTGGGTATTCTTGAACTGTGAATATGCAACCTAGTTTAGATAAGACTCAGAGTTGACCCCTGTGAGGACTTCTGCCACCCTGCCTTTAGGATCTTGCTGCATGAATTCCAGCCATTTCAGCTCACTCATACTCTGATCTTTACCATCTTATTTCTGCAGGAATTCTGTGCTTTATTTAGATACCAGCTTGATCAGGAAATGGTCCCCAGGCAGAGAGACAGGGTGTTTGTGAGTCTCACATCACAAGTTTCTCTTCTCTCATAGGTCACAGTGAATGCCTGAAGAGTGTTGCCTCATGTATTTTGTCCAGTTTTATGTTTGTTTATGGTAGAAGGCAGGTCTAGTAGCTATCAGTTATCCATTATAGTTAGAGGCCAGAAATTAAATTCATTTCATTTTAAATTAATTATTTAAAGGTATTCTGACTTTAAATAACCTTAACCTTGATTCCTTTTCTCCTATTGAGGAAAAATCTTTACCCATTTTCCTTCAGTTTTTTTTATTTGGATAAATACTCCCCTTTGTAAATCACAAAAGGAGTCATGGACAAAACAGATTTTCTCAGGTCTAGCTGACGTCATTGTTATAGTTTTTAAAAGTCATTTTACTCCATCCTATGTTTTCTCTGTCTCCTTAACAAATTAGAATTTTTTGAAGGTAATATTTTTCCTCAACCTGTATTAATTCTGATGAACAGTTATACATAAGAAATAGAGTTGTTTAAAACTGCCCATATATGCTTTGATAAAACATAAATCCAATACACTGTTTCCCTCTTTAGCTGGGTAGATATCAGTACATTTTTTAAAGCAGACTGAATCATTTGAGCCATACTTGGGCACTTCAGGTGTGAGAGATGGCTCAAAACCAGTCACAGGACAGCCAAACCAAAAATATTTCCAAACTGGTCATTATTAAAATAAATTTTTCCTTCTTTCTGATCCTATAAATTTATGTTTTTTTAAACCTCACCCCTCTTTCTGTCCAAATTTCTCTAAGCTCTGCATTTACTGTAAGCACAATTTATTTTCACCTATCAAGAAATAGATATTGCTTCTGTAGATCTGAGTATGATTTGAAGCTTGATAAAGAAATTATTGAAAGAAATATCTTTATTAACAATTTCTAAAAACAAATTGGTTTCATTAAAACATTTTTATTTTTTTCATAATAATTTCCAAAACCTTGATATCATACAACTACCAAATATATTTACTTTTTCAAGAATATAGTTTTGTTTGTTTTTTTAGTCAACACTTGGATTTGTGAATATTTATGGCATTTTATCAAACTACTTCTCATCACTCAGTCTGGAATCTCATTGTTCACTATTCCCAAATATCAATACTGATAAACAGAGTTGGGAATTGAATTACAACAACTTAAAACAGTACTCTGAGATGCAGCTCATCTGTTAAGCCAATATAAGAGCTCTATCATTTAATAATTCTGATTATGAAGAATTGAAAGCAATTTTAGGTAAAGAGATTGATACATTACCTTTAGTATAATTTAAATAGCTTGTGATATTCTACCATTTGTGAGGAAACAAATAATGCTACTAAAATACATTTTTAGAATGTCTCTAAACATGGGAAAATAGCATTGGATGTTTTTAAATTGACTGCCTAGTATAAAAACACAAACTCCACAAAATGACCATGAAAAGAATCCAGTCATATATAAACAAGACAGAAGGATTATATATCTTTACATGGAACATGTTTTTCCAGCCACTCAATATTCTGAAAACAATGAAAGTGAAATTTGTTCCTCATTATTACAGATAATGGACTTTCAGCAGCTCCTAGCAGAATGGTGTTATCAGAAAATGGGTCTCCTCATTTGTTTGCAACAAACCTTTTAAACCCCCCATTAAAACATGTTTGATATCATTGTTGCATTAGCTTTTATAATCCTCAAATTTTTATTGAAAACAAATATCTATCCAGCAGATCTGGTCCCATGCTCAGGCAGAGCAAACAGTCCCCTGAAACAATGCAGAGCCTGCCTATTCCAAAATATTTTCTCCAGAAATCTGGTACAATTCCTTGAATTAAGGCATTGCTTCCAGAAAAAGACCTATCAGTCTGAAAATATGCTAACCAATCAATTATCATGATAATGCAAATCACAGGCCTATAAGAAGGTGCCTATGGAAATGGAACTAAGACAGATAAATACTTATGTTGAGCGTATAGAAGACAAGCACTAGATGTAAAGAACTAACAAATGGTTGATTCAGTAAAGGGTGTTGGACACTAGAGGAGTCAGGCATTGGGTGCCTTGGTTAGAACAGAGGGAAAGAAAGGTGGCAACATGAAATATTAAGTTGCCCTAAAACTCAAATACTCTGCTTAGTGTAAGCTGTTTTCTAGAACAAAATAAAACATAAATACCAGGCTATATCATGAGTTTATAGATAAAGATAGCAGAAGAGACCTGGCAGGGAACTTTAGCAGAGTGTCTTGAGTAGGATGAGATGGAATACTCAACTGGGTAATTTCACAATGATTTAATAAAGGGGGTGTTTACACAAATGTGGGCACGGTGGGAGGAAACTACAAGGGATCCTGCAGTACCCTAGGGCTAGTAACGGCTGCTACCGCCTCAGGAAAGAAGGGACAAAGGAGAGAACAATGCCTGGAACCCAGGGACACACAGGCCTGGGCGGAGAGGGCTGACTGACAGGAGCTGTGACTTTTAGTTGATGGATCAGTCAGCTGGTGGCATAAATACCAGGACCTCATTCTTTTCCTTCCCTTCAATCTGCTTGAAATTTTTCAACGATATAAAACAAATTCCAGTAAATGTGTTTTGAGAATTTATACAGACATTGGACTACTTTTTCAATTGAGTTTATCCTTATGCTCAATATAATATATACTTGATCAAAGAAAAGGTAAACTTAAAAGGGTAAAATTATATTCCAGCTGTATTTTATTTCTATAACTATATCTCTCTCAAGTTAAAAAACTAATATTTTTATGCTGTCTTGAAAAAAGTCAAGATGAAATATTCAGCATATTTTATGTTGGAGAATTCTTAACCTGTTTAAATTACTTGATAACTAAGAGTGGTATATTTAAATTCCTGGACACTAAAATGAGCCATTCCTTTACTGTCTAAAGTATTTTTTATTCGTTTTATAAGAATGAAAAAGAAATAGGTGTCATGAATTCTACAGTAGTAAAGAAGCTTTATCTTTTCAAATGTTGCTGATATTTAACATTATTGATTCCTCTTAATAATAACAAAGTACCATTTCTAGTTTTTCTAACGTGATTCCATACTAAGTATTTGGAGGAAAAAGAGAAGTTGAGAAAGAGGCTTTGAAAATGAATAGGATGTTTAGTAGCAATGCTTCAATATTTGTTAATCAATTGTAATAAATGTACCATACTCATGTAAGACATTATTAATAGGGGAAAATATGAGAGGGGGAGGAGGCAGGGGATATGGGAATCCCCTATATTTTCTATGTGACTTTCCTGTAACCTAAAGCTTCTTTGAAAATAAAGTGAAAAAAATAAGACACTGGGGGAACATATAGAAGAAATTGTTATTAAAAAAAAAAAAAGAAAAAAATGAATAGAAAATCTTTCTGTTCAAGATTTATTATTTTTTTCCTATTTGTTAAAACTTTTCTTGGTTTTATTGATTTTGGAGAGGAAGAAGTATTTGGAGGGTAACTGCAATTTATGATTTCTGAATAGTTCTATTAATCTCTGGCTTAACACCTTAAAATAAAATGTACTCAAATTGATAACTACCGCCAAGGATTGGATTATTGATACACTCATCCAGAGAGAGCAATACTAGAAAAGTACAGATTCAACCTGGTATTTTGTCAGATTAATGTTGTAGTTCAATAGCTCAATTCCCAACATATCCCTTACTAAGGAACTCTTACTGAGTAAAGATAATATAAATGTGATCTTACTGCTATGTTGAGTAATATCATTGTGTGAAACATAATTTTTTATGACTATAATGTATGTGTGGGAAAGCAAGCGAGCTCACAATTATAATAACTTATATGTACCAGGCCCTGTTTTAAGCAATGTATATAAAATTACAATTATTTAATCCTTATAACTCCCTTATACTACTATAATCAAAAGGAAACATTTTACAGATGAAGTAACTTTCTCAAGGTCACACAGCTTGTAAGTGGATTGAACCCAGGCAGCCAGGTTTTGGAGTTTGACCTCTTAACTAGTTCTTAATTCTACCTCTTACTAAACTTAAACAGAGAATGCCCAAATGCATTCTTTTTACTCTGAATGGCTGAATGACTGAAAGACTGTTATATATTACAAAGGAGTGATCTGTTCATTAATTATGATTTTATTTCTAAAACTAAGAGAATATTCGAAAGAGGCTTCTGAGTGGATGATAAAAAAATAATGTAGTCTATATTTTGATGTTCCATTAAGCCAAGAGTCAATAAGTTTTCTTCCTTATACAGAATGATAAAAATAATTTCAACTTGTTTATTTACTAAAGTGCCTTGGTTTTAAGGAATGGCATTTTAAAAATTATTTATTAATTTGGCATTATGCAGACATAAGCCATGTGCGTGATTGTCAAATCTAAACACACTTGTTTTAGCATTGTCCCCAAAGTAACTAGTGTGCTGTCAGAAGAAAAAGAGGAAGAAAAAAGACTCCAGAGGGGGGCATTCCCTTTCGAAAAAGGACGGCTACAGTTATCTAACACATGTTGAATACATGCAACTAAAGGCTTACTAAAATCGGGAGATCTAGTCTCCTGAGGCAAACGTTTCTTCCAAGTGGCATAGCAGGACTGGCATGGCAAAGGCAAGAAGACAATTTCTCTAACCAACTTTTATTGAGTTTTGTAAAAATCACCCAATTTTAAACACATGCTTTCTCTGAACTGGGGTACTCTTGTGCAATTTAACCTCCTCCGAGTATTTTTATCTTTGCTCATATTAATATTCTGTACTAAGCTATCTTTAGTGTGAGCCTTTTGGAGCATATCTTATTGGTACCTTGAGATACAATAAAATAACCCATGCCTGAAACACCAGTGTGATACACTAAATATGATATAGGATCTTTGGAATAATAATTTATACTCATAGGGCTATGAAATACCAATGAGTCACAAAACAACCATGTAACAGTTATGGAAGATTTAGAAATGGGGCATATAAAAGCATATCCTCAAAGATGATGAAGTGAAAAATCAATATAGAGTGTACCAAGATTTGAATTTTTCACCAGAGTACTAAAGGCACATTGCTACAGAAATGAATCTACATAATTATTCACCACCTGTAATGTCCAGAGTTAGAAGCACAACTTCTCAGATATTTAAGAAAATTTCAGTTCCTATGACACACATTAGCCAATGCAGAAGGCTGTATTTCTTGGCACCAATAGATGGACATGCTGACTAAAATATAACAACTATTTTGAATATACAGCCAATCACAAATACAAGAGAGAAATCCCCATGTGCTAGAAATGGAGACTCCCAAGTAAGAATTAGCAGGGATTGAAAAAATGGCAACATTGTACCAAAACAAAACAGGGCTGCAGGTGACAGGATGGACCATGAGGCTGAAGGGGTGGAGTGGGGGAGTGGTTATTGGTCTCGCACATGCCTGGAAAAGGAGTCGAGCTTTTAGGCAAAGAGCTAGAACTGAGCCATTAGCATAAAGCCAGGATTCAGGAAGGGACTGCCTTGACTGAAAATGGTGTTGACAAGGACTTTACCCCTTGACATGGGCAAGTGACTAAGCAGCTTGCTTCTACTGCAGAGGTGGACACAGTCACACTGAGAAACCAGGACTGGGGCATGGGTTCTATAATGTCTGGACCAGTGCCAGACACATTGTAGGTGGGCAGTATTTGCTGAATGGGTAAATGAACACTGTTTCTTTACAGGTGCCACAGGCAGGTACCCAACATGATGTTGTCTCAAATTTTCTTGTGCACCTTACCAAAGTCCAGGCATCTTCACTGATGGGGATACTGACAGTGAAATAAATAAAACAGATAAAATCCCTGCCTTAATGGAGCTCACATTTTAGTTGTCTAAGGAGAAACCACAAATAAGCACACAAACATAAACATACAATATTTCAGGAGATGAAAAGGTGCTGGGAAGAAAAATAAAATAAGATAAATGGGATAGAGATAAGAAGGGAGCTCTATTTTATATAGAGTGGTTACAGGAAGCTTCACTCATGAGGTGACATTTGAGCAGAACTCTAAAATAATTAGGGAGTGAGTGATGTGGATTTGGGGGGTAGGGGGAGGCACTCTAGGCAGAGGAAAAAGCAAAAGCAAAAGTTCTGAGGCGAGGGTAAACTTTGTCAGTTTGAGAAATAGTAAGAAGAGGCATCAGCAAGGGAAATGTGGTGGGAGAACATTCAGGGAGGGCGTGGGGACAAGATTATACCAGGTTCTGGGAATTCTGTTATAGACTTTGGTTTTAGTTTCAATATCATGATCTGGTTAAGAAGGATCAACCTGACAGCTATGTGGAGAATACACTGCAGGAAAAACAAGTATGAATGGGAAGACCAGTAAGAAGCCTAAAGCAATAAGGACATGGTGTGAAAATCTTAAATAATTACTGTCATATAAAATCCACAAGTATTATAAAAGAATACATCATGACCAAGAGGATTTATATTAGGAGTATGAAGATAGTTTAACATCAGAAAACTCAGTGGAGCGGTATACCATATTAACAGGTTAAAGTGTTAAAGAGAGCATCTCAATGGTTTCAAAAAAGCAAATGACAACATTTAACAATTATTACTGTTTTCAGATTATATATATTTATAATTCTTTGCAAACTAGGAATAGATGAGAACTATCTTAACTACCTGATAAAGGATAGCTATCAAAATCTACTAACATTTAGTGGCCAAACATTTAGAAGTATTTTGTTTGAAGTCATAACAAGAATGCAGACTGTCAGCACTATTATTCAATAGTTTACCGAAGAATCTTGCTGATGCATTTAAATTAGAAAAAAAATTTAAATAGCCTAATGAATGGGAAGGAGGAAACAAAGATGACAGAATATACATTAAGTCTAAGAAAATCTGCAGAAAAATATCAGAACTTAAAAGAGTATAAAAGAACTCCTGGATATAAAGAATCAGCACAGAAACATAATTCTATGCATTAGCAATAAGTAAATATAAATTCTTACAGTAAACAGATATCATTCGAAATATATAAATACATAGAAATACACTTCACAAAACATATGTAAGAACTTTTTAGAAGAAACTACAAAATGTTATTGTAGGACATAATAAATGTGAGGATTTACCATGTTTATGGATGAAAAGAGTCAAAAGTAGAAAGATGTCAAATGTCCCCTTAGTAACCCATAAATTTAATGCAATTCAGACTTCTTAAAAGCATTTCACATGGAACTGAGCAAACTGATTCTGAAATCTATATGAGGTGGTCCAGTAGTGTCCAAAACACATCTGAAAAAGTAAAACAAGCAGAGGTGGTTTCTCTTACACATACAGTGACAATATAAAGTTCTAATAATTGAAATAATATGGTATAAACCTAGGACTAAGCATCTATGAGAATTTAGATCATGATAGAGGAATTATTACAATTCAGTTGGAGAAAGAAGGAAAATAAATGATATTAGGAGAATTGGTCTTCCATATTAAAAAAAAGTATTGATTTTTAAATTAATTCTTCTATATTTTACTTAACAGTTTTCATTTACATTGAGTAGTAATTACAAAGAGCTTCTAAAATATTTCTTTCTTTTAATCTTCTAAGCATTGTCTTTTCTAAAGTAGAAATTCACCTAAACTGAAGTCTTCCAATCTTGTTTAACCAAGTGCCTTTTATCAGAATTGAGTAAATTCTCAATAGTACAGTGATAAGTGTCTGACAATGAAAGGGAGTAAAGGAGGTTTGAGAAGAATTAGGCTAAAAAACCATATACAAAATTTCTATGTAATTTTATTACAAGGTTCCAATTTCAATGCTGACTTTTCTTTTAATGCTCATATGTTTTCCTCAGGTCTTAACAAATTTTAATAGCTGAAAATTGAAGGGAAATATCTTAAAACAACATGGTAATTTATTATTTTTTCCCTAATATTAAAAAAAAAATTTTTTTTTTTTTTAAGTTTTAAAGAAGCTTTAGGTTACATAAATGTTACATCAAAACTGTAGGGGATTCCTATATACTCCACCTCCTCCCCCTTCCACACTTTCTCACATTAACAGCATCTTTCATTAGTGTGGTACATTTGCTACAATTGATACACACATATGGAAGCATTGTGCTAACCATGGTCTATAGTTTACATTATAGTGTACACTTTGCCCCACTCAGTTTTATAGGTTTTGACAAAATGTATAATGGCCTGTACCCTCATTGCAATGTCATGCAGAACAATTCCAATGTCCCCCAAATGCCCCACGTTACACCTATTCTTCCCTCTCCCTTCCATCAGAACCTCTGGTGGCCACTGCCTTTATATCGATGATACAAGTTATTCTATTGCTAGAATAATAATAAGTCTATAAAAGAATAATAATAGAATAATAATATGACTACTTTAGTCCATTGTTCATTCCGCAGTCTTGAGGATTTGGGATGGTGATGCCCACTCTGCTTCTGATTGAGAGGGGGCTTAGATCCCATGGGGCAGATGGATGGAACTGTCTTGCTTGCAGTTGTAGATGCTGTCTGTTTTGGGGGATGGGCATTGTCCATCATCATCCTTTCGTTAATTTTCCTGGGTGAGTCCAAAGAACTGAAGAGTAGGTGTTGCAATTCTGCTGAGATTAAGGGCTCAACCGGCATATGAACAGACTGAAGATTTAAGTCTCTGGAACAATATTATTAACAAGTAGAGTGCTAATTACAGGTTCAAATAAAAGGGGCAGAAGAGCCATTTGTAGAGAAATTATAAATGAGTCTAACTCTGATATATTGGGGACATATATTCCAAAGTAAGGTCCACTGACAGGGTGCTGAATTCCTGAGATTGTCTGTCCTGCCTATAGTGTCTAGATGTCTCTAGAGCTCTCAGGAGCCCCACTGTTTGAGGCACTGTTTACTGTGGCAATCAATAAGATCCTGCTGAAACATGCATAAGCATAACCTCTGGAATGACCTCCTGACTCACTTTGAAATCTCTTAGCCATAAAAACTCATTTGTATTTAATGTTTCTCCATTTTGATCAAGGTATTTTTCCAAATGCATAGCTAGTCAGTGCTTGATAATAATCCCTCGGTACCAGGGAGGCTCATACCTGGGAGTCATGTCCTACGCCGGGGGAAAGTAGTGAGTTTATATGCTGAGTTTGGCTTAGAGAGAGCCCACATTTGAGCAACAAGGAGGCTTTCAGGAAGTAACTCTTAGGCAATATATAATACTAGGCTAAGTTTTAATTTCACAAGAACGAGGTTCATAAGTACAACCATCAATATCAAGGGCCTGGCATAAAGGTCTGTCCTCCTTCACTAGGCACTGCCCGTGGTACTCTAGGGATTCTTGCCACTCTATTAGAGAATGTAGCAGGACTTCCCAGGATGGGAATTCAATATTCTTTTGGTTATTGTGTGGATCTCCACCTACTGAGACAACATCCCATGACAACTTGAACATATTCATATGCTTTAGAGGCATGCCCCTTGTGCACCCCTCTGCACACATTCCCCCATCACTGACACCCCACACCAGTGATCATTCCCTGCCACAGTTGTGACCCTTCTGGGATCCAAAACCTCCCCCAAAACAAAGCCAAAAAATAACCAAATAAAATTAAGAAAAAAAGTAACAAAAAATGACAAATAAAATACAAAAATAAAAAATAAAAAAATAAAAGAAAACTTATTAATCATTTTGTCTTTCATCACTGTAAGATCTGTTATCTTTTATGCATAGTGACAATTTCTTCCATTATGTTCCCCCAGTGCCTTATTTTTTTTTTTTTTTTGCTTTATCTTCAAAGAAACTTTAGGTTACAGAAAAGTCATATAGAAAATATAGGGGATTCCCATATACCCAATGCCCTCTCCCATTCCCAATCTCCCTATTAATAACATTTTACATGTGGGTGGTATGTTTGTTACAATTGCTGTACAAATATTGAAGCATTGTTACTAACTATGGTCAATGGTTTACATTGTACTTTACATTTTACACCATAAACTTTTATAGGTTTTGACAAAATTTAAAATGGCCAGTATCCGTTATTGCAAGATCATGCAGAACAATTCCAATGCCCTAAAAATCTGTAACAGTTGGGCAGTTTGATGTAATTATGAATTCCAAAAATATAATTGGATCATGCTTGTAAACTGATCTGTTAATGTGGGCATGATTAAGTTATGATTAGGGCATTGACTGGGCCACCTCAGTAGGGCGTTGAGCCCCACCCCTTGGTGGGTGGGGAATTGAATATAAAAGGCAAGGCAAAGAACAGAGTTAAAGCGGTCTTTTGTGAAGCAGTTTTGATGTTGGAAAGAAGGCCCCAGGAGAAGAGAAGCAAGCTGTTCGCCTGATTGTCTACAGCTGACCTTGTGGAGGAAACAGGAGCTAAGCCCAGAGAGAAACGCAGCCCCAGGAAGAGAGGAACCCAAGAAGCCTGAACCCTGGCAAATGCCGGCAGCTGTCTTGCTCTAACGTGGCAATGGACTGTGGTGAGAGAAGAAACTTAACGCTTTATGGCCTGGTATCTGTGGACTTCCACTCCAAATAAATACCCTTTATAAAGACCAACCCATTTTTGGTATTTCACATTAGCACCCCTTTGGCTGACTAATACAAATGCCCTATGCTCCATCTATTCTATTCTTTTCTCCCCCCCTCGGAACAAATGATAACTACTAATTTTCAATTTTTGAAGAATAAGGTTCATAGTTACATGCAATAATATTGAGGGCTTGACATATTGATCTGTTTTCTTTTATTAGGCAATGTCTATGTTCTCAAGAGATTCTTGCCCTTCTAATTGAGAAGGATGGGAGTTTAATATTCCTTGTTTATTGTGTGGTTCTCCACCTACTGAGATAATGCACTATGACAAGATGAACACTTTCCTATTCCATAGAGGCATGCCCCAGGTACACTCTGTCCCACATATCCCTCCCTCCCTGATGCCCTACACCAGTAACCCTCCCCTGCCATATTTGTCAAAAGAATATTCCCGCCATTGTAGTTTTAATCACAGACCTGCAAATCCCCAGAGTTTACCTGTTCCTTCCTCCAACCATTCCCCCAGTTCCATGGATAGTCCAACCCAACCCTTCCCACTCCCCCATCACATTGCTGCACCATAGAACTCAATCACATCATTGCACCTCTATCACCCCCATCCACTGCCCAACCACACCCTTCCACCTTATCATAGATTTTGCCCATATTGATCATTGGCTTACCACCCTCTACTCCCTTTCTGTCTCCTGATAACCTATCTTCCATATTTATTTTGAAAGTTAATTCACAAACAGATCCATTTCTGGGTAAATTTTCTGTAGAGAAACATATAAAGAGTAATTTTCTATCATTAATAATAACAGATCCATTCAGTAGGGCTTTATAAACAAATTATGTGATATTGAAAATGCTATTAATCAAATAGTTTTAACACTCAGATTTTAAATTAATATTTAAGGCAGTTCTTGCAGGGAGCCATCAGTGGTTCTTTTGCATTAGTGTGCAGACTAATCACTTGAGAAGGCTGCTAAAACTAAAGATTCCCATACTCACTCTGAGAGATTGCAGTCCGAGGTGCTGGAGGGGAACTTAGGACTCTTCTTTGGTAACAAGACCCCATGTGACTCTGGTGCAGGCAGCTCTTGGACCACCTTTTGGGAAAAATAGAGTAGGATAATCAGTGAGAACTTTCTCATCCTGCTTTTGACAAGTAGCATTTCTACCTTCCTCACTCTCTTTTCTCCTCCAAAAATTCAAAGTGGCAGGTAGTTGAAACAGGCATTGGTTAGTGTGGGCAGGAAATTCTAAGGTCCTTGAAAGTCTATTAGCCTATTTATTTGCAGTCCTCTGTCATTTTATGGAAATTGACTTGGTCTAAAAGACCTGGATGCTTGGTCTGACTTTTCAAACATCACCTAACTTCAGAGTCTTGACTACAATCTTGTAAATCGACCTAATTTACATGAGTGTAGTAATGGTAAAATGAGATAATATAAGTAAGATAGTAAGTGTGATGCAAATGTAAAACAATATCTTCATTACTAGATTTTATTTACTAAGCATATCTAAAGTATTCTAAAGACCATTGTACTTTTTTGAATATGGATAGTTTAAAAAAAGTATTCAAAAAAAGGAATCATATTACCACAACCTCAAAAAAAATTTGAACTTACATCCTCTGCCTGAAAAAGTGTATTAATAAATCTTTGATTGCTTGATGGGCTAGATATAACCAAGAATACTAACCAACTTCTCCAGCTACAAAGATAATGACATCTTTCCTAATTTCTTCAGTTAATTACTTAACCACACCTCTAGTCCCATTAGCCATATTAGACAGAATTCCAGAATTTCTCTCCCAGGGCACCATCAGCCCAATGACCCAAGGTTTTTTTTGTTTTGTTTTGTTTTTAAAGAAATCAGTTTTATTGATACAAATTAATAAAGCATACAATTTATCAAATGTGTACAACAATCAAAGGTATTTGGTATTAATCACATAGTTGTGCATTCATCACTTCAATTATTATTAAAGCATTTTCATTATTTCAATAATAATAATAAAAAAAAACAGACAAACAGAAAAACAATATTCCTCACCTCTCAATCTCTCTGTTTCCCCTGCTGCACATGGTTGCTATTTCTGGCTATTCTTGCACAATTATTTATTTGTTTTTCAAGCAGTTTTATTGAGATATCTGCTTTTTTTAGGGCTTATTCCAGTCCCAAGCTGTTGGATTTTTTCCTGTAGATCAGGTGGCGGGCAATGGGAAATTCTGTTCACGTCAATGTAGGTCCCTGATTTGGGGTTGCCCTTCCTCTGTTTCTATCACAGAATTTTGCTATCAAAATTTTTTCCTTTACATATATCAAGGACTATGATTTCCCATTCAGTCATGAAATCTTTGTTAGGCCAGAATCCTGTGCTGGCTATTATGGCTGCCATAGTTGGCATCTTAAGGTTATATCTTTTTAAGGTAACATTAATGTGTAGAGTGCACTTGGGTTGAAGAGGCTCCCATTCACAGCCATATACTCATAAGCATCTAGGCTCTGGCCTTACAATCCCCCCTTATATCATGAGCCTTTGCAGAAGAGTCTTAGACTCTATCCTTAGTAATACCTGCTAGCAGACTTTTGGCTGGTAACTGGGAACTTGAATTTTGGGAGTGCTTTTTTTTACTACTCTAACTGATAAGAGTAATTCACTTAGCCTAAATTGTACAAAGAATGTGACAAACTGAAAACATGTTTTTCTTCTGAGAGTCTGAAAATTTGGTACAAGGTAGCCCCTGGGCCCTAACTCTCATAAGCGCCCCGGGTAGACAACATTTCACATTTGTTTTCACAATTTGTTGCTGGGAGAATTAAGCATATTCTGTGTGACTGTACTAGTAGAGGATTCTTGGAAGCTTGTACCTTGCTTCCTCTGAATTTTTCCCAATGCACCTTTTCCATTTGCTGATTTTGCTTTGTATCCTTTTGTCAAAATAAATCATAGCCCTAAGTATGACTATATTCTGAGTCCTGTGAGTCTTCCTAGTGAGCCACTGAACTTGGAGATGGTCTTGGGGACTTCCGATCCAGAGCCCCAGTCAGACCATCTCAAATCATGAGAACAGAGAATAAGTTAGATGGAAATCTCTTTTATTCCACTAACTGATATGCAAAATTTCTCCCTCCTTCTCTATAATGAGTACAGAATATGTGGAGTAACAGACTTCATTAAACCTTAAAAAAAGAAAAAAAAAAAAAAAAAAGATCCCTTACACTCTTCCCATAGAGTAACTGGTACACATTTGGCCTTTTAAAAGAATAGAAGACATGAGTCTAGTTACTCAACACAAAGAATAAATGCTCCAAGATGATTTGTTTTCTGAATTCCAACTAAATTTGCAAACTAGAGGCTACCAGTTGAAGAGAACCATTGGATTGTTTAGTTTGACTAGCAATGACTAGAATAGTATTTTGAAATTTTTATGTTTAAATGCTTTTTTTTTTTTAAGAAAAATCTTTTTACTGCAGTAACATATATGCAATTGAAAATTTCCCATTTTAACCACTTTCAAGTGATATTAATTACAGTCACAATATTGTGCTTCTTTCACTGACATGCATTACCCAAAATTTTCATCACCTCAAGCAGACACTTTGCATCCATTGAGCAATAGCTCTCCATTCTCCTCACTCCCTTGTCCCTGGTAACCTGTAATCTACTATCTGTCCCTATGAATAAGTTAATTCTAGGTATTTCATATAAATGATATCATACAATATTTATCTTTTTGTGTCAAGGCTTATTTCATGCAACATGGTGTTTTCAAAATTCATGCAGAAATTCATTCCCTTTTAAGGCTAAATAACATTCCATTGTGTATATATAACACATTTTGCTTATCCATTCATCTGTTGATGGACACTTGGGTTGCTTCCACCTTTTGGCTATTGTGAATAATGCTGCTATGAACATTGGTGCACAAATATTTGTTCTATCCTCTCTTTTTCTCCTTATAGGCCCCATCACTCCCTGTTACATCTGATCAGTCAATTCACACATTTAATCCTACTTATCCCTTGTAAACATTTTCTTTCATATACCTCATGAAAATTGACATGAAATTGACATTTTTATTTAAAAAGGAAAAGCTTGGCTGACCAGGTACTCTATTACACAAATATCATCCTTCACAGTTGGTTCAAATATCAAGAGATTTTTATATTGTCAAATATCACCCAGAAAGGGATTGCAGGAAGATGGAGTAGGGAGCTCTAAGACTCAGTGCTTCCACTAGAACAACTATTAAATAGTTAGGAACTGTTTGAAACAGCTATTTTGAAACTCCAGAGGCCAGAAGAACATTGTATAGCACCCAGGGAGGAGCAGGAAGAAGAGGCTTATAAAATATGGTAAAGAACAGTAAATTGCTCTCTCCATGCAGTGGTTACTGGGGCACATCTCCCACTCTTGTGCCAGGCTGATGTGGGGTCCAGCCCCTGGCTAGCTAACTGGTGGCAGAAAGGGACATAAAAATCCTTTTCCTCAAGATCAGGTGTGGGCACAGCCGATCACCAATCACAACTTTTGATTAGCGACTTTGGATCACTGGAGGCCCAGCTGTGAGGGCAGCCATTGTTTCAACCCACCCTGGACAAAAGCTGTGGTGAAGGATACTTAAAGATACTACACTTCCTCAGGGCTGCGGAAGGACTAGTTGAAGGACTACATTTGCTGGGCAAGTCAAGAAAGCTCAGCTTTGGGAAGTCATGCAAGAAGCTCTTGGCAGACTTCCTGATTCCCTCCTTAGAACACTTTGCAGCCATTCTGTGCCCTTTTTGTAGGTCCCTAGCCTTGTTTCAGTTGGGAAAGACTGATTAGGGAAAGTCCTCTCCTGTGTGCCTCTCCTTCCAGAATTTGCCCTCCAGGCAAAAGCAGCTTGAGACATTGAAAGGAGTAAAAGAAACTATAGAGGCAGACAATCTGAGGCAAAGGCTTGAAAGCTTCAAACCTGGGAAAGGGAGGTCTGTCTCTTGGGAAACAGAGGGGACAATCATAATACTGTAAACAGGGAACTCCAAACACTAATAAGAAAAAGCCCAGGACAAGACACAGACCCAGAAATACAAGGAAAACCCTGCACACTGCATTTGCCTTGGCCAGATATTCCTGATAGCAGGACTGAAGCTCAAGAAAATCTCTGTCTTATCACTAGCTGCTTATAAAATCATGAAATAGACATCACAGGGAATAAATCCCAGAGAAACAGTTTAAAATACTAAAATGTACATTGTGCAAGAAAGACTACAAGACAAAGAAAGAAACAATAAATGATGGCCCATCCAAAGGAAGAAGACAAATATACAAAAAACAGCATTGAAGAAGGCCAGAATATGAACACAATGAACAAAATCTTTAAAAAAGATTATCTTAAAAATGCTCAAGGAGATGGAGGAAAATACAGCGAAAGAACTAGAGGATATCAGGAAAGCAGTGAATGAGCAATGTGACAATCTTAATAAAGAGATAAAAATTTTTAAAAAGAACCAAACAGAACTACTGGAATTGAAGACCACAATAAGTGAAATGAAAAATTCTCGGAGGGTTTCAAGAGCAGACTAGAGCTTGCAAGACAAAAGAATTAGTGAACTTGAAGACAAGACAATTGAGTCAGGCTGAGGAGCAGAAAGAAAAAAGAATTATAAAAAGCAAAAATAGCCTAAGATACCTTTGGGACACCATCAAGCATACCTATATACAAATTATGGGAGTCCCAGAAGGAGAAGAAAGAGAGAAAGAAGCAGAAAGAATAATCAAAGAAATAATGACAGAAAACTTCCCAAACTTTGCCAAAGATGAGAATATGCACATCCAAGAAGCCCAGAGAACACCAAACAGGATAAACATGAAGAAAAATATACCTCACCATAGGTAAGTTATAGTACTGAACGCACAGGACAAGGAGAGAGTTCTGAAAGCTCCAAGAGAAAAGGAATGTGTTATGGACCAGGGAATCCCAATTAGACTGAGTGCCAATTTCTCATAAGAAATCATGGAGGCAAGATGGCAGTGCGCTGAAATACTTAAAGGACTGAAAGAAAACATTGCCAAGCAAGAATTTTATATCTGGTGAGACATTTTTTCAAAAATGAAGGAGAGAGTAAGACATTCCCAGATAAAGAAAAGATGAGAGAGTTCATCACCACTAGAACTTCACTACAAGCAATGCTAAAGGAAGTTCTTCAGACTAAAAGGAAAGGACATTAGACGGTGGTTCATAGCAGCATAAAGAAGTAAAGACCTGCAGTAAAGGAACCCATTTGGGTAATTATAAATGCGAGTATTATTGTAGTGTTTTGTTTGGTATATAACTCTACTTCTTAATTCCTACTGATGCTAAAATTCAAATGCATAAAAGCAATGATAAATCTATGGTTTTGGACCTACAATGTACAAAGATGTACGGTGGTGACAAGTACACACAAAAAGGGTGGGGGAAACAGTATTATAGGAAAAGTATATGTGTATACTATTGAATTTAAATTGGTAGCCAACCAAAAATGATTGTTATATATTTAGGACATTACATTTTAACCCCATTGAAGCACCAAGGAAAAAATGAAAAATATGTCCAGATAGAAAAGAGAAGGAACTCAATATGGCACAACACACAAAAAATTAAATAAATATAAAAATAGGCATTAACAGAAGAATTGAGGAACAAAAAAAGTATAAGACATGCAAAGACTAAATGGCAAAATGGCAGAAGAAAGTCCTTTATTATTAGTAATGCTTTTAAATGTAAATGGATTAAACACTCCAGTCAAGAGGCAGAGATTGGTAGAATGGAGAAAAAAAGTATGATCCAACTATATTCTGTTTGCAAGTGATTCACCTTAATTTCAAAGATACAAGTAGGTTGAAAGTATAAGGATGGGAAATAATATATTTTGCAAGTAGTAACCAAAAGAGAGCTAGGGTACTTATACTAATATCAGATAAAAAAGATTAAGTCAAAAACATTTATGAGTGACAAAAAGGGTCATTATATACTGATAAAGGGGACATTCAACAAGAAGAAGTAATAATTATGAATATATATGCACCTAACAGCAGTGCCCCAAAATGTATGAAAAAAATATTGACAGTTTTGAAAGGATTGATGGTTCTCCATTAATAGTAGGAGATTTTAATATATCACTTTTGATAATGGATTAAAAAATCTAGTCAGAAGATTATTAAGGAAAGACAAGATTTGAATGATGCTCTAAACTAGGGGTTTATAACCAGGGGTCCATGAGCTTGAATTGGAAAACATTATTCTTGTGGGGATGTGTTGGTGCAGGTGTGATATATTTATTAAATAATACACAGTATTTTGTGGACTTAGTAAGGGGTCTGTGGTTTTTCACCTGACTGGCAAAGGGGTCTGTGGAACAAAAAAGTTTAAGAACCTCTGCTCTAAACCAAGTAGACCTAACAGATATATATATAGAACACTTCACTCAACAAAGAGAATACACCTTCTTCTCAAGTGCACATGGATCATTCTCCAGGATAGACTATATGTTAGGTCACAAAACAAATCTCAAAAAATTAAAAAATACTGAAATCAGACAATGCATATTCTCTGACCACAATGCAATGAATCAATAAAAGAGCAAGAAATGGAAAATTCACAAATATGTGGAAATTAAACAACATACTCTTAAACAACCAATGTGTTAATGAGGAAATCAGAAGTGAAATTAAGAACTATCTTGAGGCAAATGAAATGAAAATACAATATACCACAATGTATGGGATGCAGTGAAGGTGAACTATCTTGAGGCAAATGAAATGAAAATACAATATACCACAATGTATGGGATGCAGTGAAGGTAAAGCTGAAAGGGAAATTTATAGCTCTAAATGTTTACATTAAAAA
>JAQZBX010012198.1:0-41578 GCA_029593785.1 Cabassous unicinctus | reverse complement strand
ACCAAGCAGCTTGCATACTCTTTGATTGGATCAGAAAGGGCTATAGCCAAGGAGAGAAGACTTCTCTCATTGTTCTTATGCCTTATAACAGCTCTTTTTTTTTTTTTTTAAAGGATTTATTTATTTGCTTTTTTAAATCCATTTTAAACCCCCCACACCCATTTTTGCGTTTTGTGTCCATTCGTTGGGCAATTCTCTGTGTCTGTTTCCTGCCCTCTCCTCTCATCCTTCTCCTCCTGTCTTCACTGGGATTCAATCCTGGAAACCTCCAATGTGGGAGAGAGGCATTCTGCCACCTGCCACGTCTCGTCTTGGTGCGTCTCGTCTTGGCTGTCCCCTGCGTCTCTCTCCTGTTACGTCATCATCTTGCTGCGTGGTTCAGCAGGGCCTGGGGGCTCACCCGCTCACGGGGCCTGATGCATGCCCACGTAACTTCTATATTTTTCTTTATTTTACCAGGAGGTCCTGGGGATCAAACCCAGGTCCCTCCATATGGGAAACGGACGCCCAACTATTTGAGCCACATCCACCCCAATAACAGCTATTAAATTAAAAGTAAAGAAAAGCTCACTGCTGTTTAAAGTCTTCCTCTAAAATTAAAAGAAATTCCCAATTTGGACTTAACACTTGTTTTTCAGAATTTTTCCTTGAGATGATAGTATAATTCTTTAATTTCATGGTCCAGAATCTAAGAAAAGAAAAAGAATTTACATTGTTGGTTTTTTTCTTGTATTTACTTATTATTGCTTTTATTGTAAATGTAACTCTTGGATTACTTTTCTCTTAGGTGGCTTTCTGCCTTGAATTTGTTAATTAATAGCAGTTTACATGTATTTAGTAAAGGAAAGAGTAAGCATGAACAATCTAACATAGTAATATTCACCCAGTGCTGTGGCATAATAGTTATTGATAAATTAACTGTTTTTTAATTAATGCTTTATAAAACTCTTCAAAATGCAGAGAGTAATATAATCCTACAATTTGGTAAAGATGGATTTATACATCTGAAAATGTGGACATATTGGAGACAATCTGTTCCTTAATTCCCTACACAATAAAAAGTGATCATCACAGTAGGTTGATACCTGGCTTACTTAGGAGAAGGTAAGACCCAAAACATCTATCTCCCCAACACCCCCAGACACAGACCATGGGACAGAGGGCCTATTTTTCTAGTGCTATAGGTTTCAATCATTGAAATGTAGTAGTTTCACAGTGGATATAGACACAACAAAATTTACTTTTCTTTTTTTAAAGATGTTATCCAAACCTCTTCCGATTTTATTTTTTAAGTATCATTTATTCATTTTTAATCCAAAAAAGCATAAAGAAGAAAACAAAACCAAAAAAAGCCCATCATCCCATTCTCAGAGAACCCCACTTGACACATAAAAATAAAAGTAGTGTATTTTCACAACTTAAAAATTCAGTTAGTACAGGTAGGAATAAAATGAAAAGCAAATGCTTACTTGGTTTTATTTGTTATGGCATTTCAGATTCTGATCTACCTGGGGTCAGCCCCAGGTATGTCCCTAGGAACACATCAGATTTAAGAATAAACACTTGTCAAGAGAAACCTAGAAAATGAAAAGGATGTGTTTTATGACAAAACCTTGTAAATGTTGTAAAAAATCACCCCCTCAATATTAAGAGAAAGTGCAGAAGAACTCTAAAACTTTAGAAAGAGATGATCTGTTAGAAAGTCAGCTTTAATTGACATACTTGAAGTTTTCCTGAAGACTGCAAAAAAAGGCTTCACTCTGTTTCTCAGGATTGGTGGATAAATTATGAACAAGGAAGCAATGACATGTTTCTCTAAGACCACCTGTGCATGTGTATAAAGTAAATTCAGAGATTATGGGGTCAGCTGATCATATAAAGTGAAATAAATGCATAAGTTTTATAAAAATGTTAATAGCATTGAGTGACCCCTAAGGTATTCTTCTGATAATGAGTTTTATGATATATACTGACCAGATTTTTTCTAATTTATGTGTGAGAAAATAGGATCCATATTCTCAAACATTGATCAGTAAATGATAGTTTGCATCTTGACTACTCATGTAAAGGAGATCACAATTATATTTCATTTCTGGCAACACTTTCCTTCCACAGGTTGTGAAAGTCACAACACCTTCTAAAGTTCTGAAAACACCATGGAATTATGACTTTGTTATTTCTAATGGCATCATAGACAAGACAGCCCCAGACTTCTTAGCATTCAAGAAGAATTTTAGCTTAGCTTGGGGAAGTATTTTTTCTCTCTTGGAACACATCGAGAAGTTTCTCAAGGACTATGCAATACCAGAAGTCAAAATAAAAGGAAATAAATTGGTGGCCCTCCTTCCAGACTTTGAGTTAAAGAATAAACTTACCAGATATGATTTTCTCTCAGTGTTAGAGAATCCAGTTGATGTCCAAATGATGTTAAATGCTCCAGGTCAGAGGTACAAGGGCCAGGATGGAAAATTAGAGGCCATAGTCAAGATCCAAGCCACATGGAAATGCTACAGGGCAAGAAAATTCTTCCTCTTTTATCGCCGGCAGAAGTGGGCATCAGGTGTGATTGCCATTGCTTGGCTTTTACATTGCCATAAGACTCGACTGAAAAACATCCTGAAGGAATCACGTCAAAGACACCTGGAGAATTTCCATATTCGAGCCAAGGTGCACAAGATTGCCAGCTGTTAAGGCAGAAGTCTTTTTCTAAACATTTTTTGCTTGAGTGATTGTAATAAGTTGTCTCTTTATCTTCCCTTCCTCTCTCCAACTACCTTCCCTCTCAGCCTCTCTTGCCTTTCACTCTCCTCCAATCATACATTTATTTGTGCATCATTTTTTAGCCCTAATCAGGAATCTGGCTTTGTGGATGCAAAATCTGTTGCAATTTTTCTATAGGAAAAAATTCCCTTCACTTTGACTAGGGTACCTCTGTCAGAAAATCAATGTTTTTACTGCATTACCTTTTCTATATATATACCTTCTGGCACTTTAATTTGTTAGGAAAAAAAATCCTCTCTTGTCTACATTGCTGTCACCACTTTGTCAGAAAGTATTTAAGTTTGCAGACAGCCTTTTAATTAGTGCTCACAATTTCATTTATGTTTGCTTTCTCTTTTTTTCATTCATATTCTGTTAATTAAGTGAGCTGCCTCTAATCTTCCCCTGCCAGTAGCATCATGTAGCCACCTAATTAAATTAATTGGGGAAGATGTTTTAAGTATGTAATTAAATCAATTAATATAATTTATGCCTGGCTTAACTGTACAGTTGAAAAACAGCTGAAGTTTGACTAGATGAATCCACTACAGCTTCCTGTCACTGATCAATGCTCTTCTTGATTTTTAGCATCTGGCAGCCAACTGGAATCGCATCAGGACCTCCAGGAGGACTATTATCCATATCCCATCATTAGGTATAACACTTTTGCCTGCAAATCTATCAGCAACCTCTATTACCCACCACATTATGGCTCCTTGATTGAGTTCAAGGAAGGCCCCTTGTTTTATTCAAATTGGTCTCGGCAGGAAAATGTTCTCGACATGATGAGAGTAATAACACAGGGCCCTCGCTCGAAACGGCGTTTAATTTGGGGATTAAGCAAATAAAGTCATTATGTGGGGGCTGCTATTCAGTGGAGAGGTGATTTGCTGTAATTCGCTTTCATCTGTATGAAATGAACTAAAAAGTTGTATTTTTCCCCCTGAAATAACAGATAATGTTTTCGATCTTCTCTAATGATAGAACAACACAGGCTTGTGTGTGTTGTTGCTGTTACGCCAGTAAGCCAGGATATTGCTTGTACACTGTTTTTAATCAAATGTGCAGTCAAAATGATAAGCTACATTCTCTGAAATTATTTAGTTCTAATTACGAGCAGATGGGATGCTTTATTTGCACCTAGGGCGCCTGAGCAAAAGGAAATGCTGTGTGAACAAGAATAATTAAGAAGTTGAATAGTGTTTTTTGCGCTTAAATAATCTGCAGTTTCATGTTAATTAGCACTAATGTAATTATTTAATTACATTTATGAATTGGGAAACTTAAGAGCTGTTGTCTGCAACACGGTGGTAAAATAGGTATGCCAAAATGACATTGGGAATTTCAGAAATTTGCATGGGAAGTTCTTTTAAAACATGAGCTGCTGTCAAAATGTTTGAGATTTGTTTGCTTGCTTGCTTGCTTGTTTTGTTTTGCCTTTTTTTTCCCTACCTAGTGTGCTAATTTTTCTTGGTGAGGCCATATTTTCCAGGCTGGCTTGGTAGAGTTTTGACAAACAGCAAAACTCATTGAATCTTCATATTTTATATTATCTCTTTATTAAGGCCTTTTAAAGAGAGTGATGCATCAAGTGATCTATTGTAATAGAATTCCGGATTGCAATTTGTGTGTGTTCATGTGTGAGTACATGTGTTTGTATAGTTATGTAATATAGAAACATAACACTTTTAAACAGTAATGTGAAAAGCAAAAAAAAAAAAAAAAAATTAAAATCATGTGATTATAATTAAGATTATTTTTAAAATTAGTAAGATATTACTAGTAACAAAGAAATGCAAACTTTCCTAGATTCTAGAGTACTTAGAAGCTAAGTATTTGTAGAAGAGTTAAGAAAGTACTTGAGTTACACAGAAGCTTTTAATTCTGAGCTTCTTTATGGCTCAAGGAAGAAATTAATTCCTTCATAGGATGTAAGTAAGCTAAGACAGACTTGAATTTCATTCTAACTTAGGTTTTTGTTTGGGTGGGACTACTTTTACACACAAAATTAGTTCACACACAGAAACTGTACTTGTAATTGATTGCAACCGGAGAGGCTAATTGCAGACCCAATTAACTGACTCAGTCCTTAGATTAAGGGGCAAGAGCCTTTTGCTTCTGCAACTAATTGTGGACCTGATCTGAGAGTATGCGGGACATTTTTTTACTTTCTCCATTATATTCAAAACTAAAAATAGAAATAGAGCCCCCACTTTGTAATGTTGACAAGCACTCAAGTGTTATAGACACAGTTTCCACAAGCTTCTTCTCTCCTGTGCCCTCAACTCTGACCCTTCAAAAAACCCCATGAAATCAGCCCTGCAGAGAAGCCTGATAGACAGGAGCCTCCAAAAACTAAAATTTTTAAAAGTAATGGTCAGCAATCTAAATAGGTAATAAAAAATAATTTTAAATGAAAATGTCTTATTAATGAAATATAATAACAAAGTAAAATGTATCATGGCTCATAGCAGGAATAGAATTCTAGGGTCTCTTTTAAGCAACACTGTCAGTCAAATAAGAAAGAACTGCAACAAAGAATCCCAATTCCTTAGAAAAATCGAGGTCATTAAAAAAAACACCTAAAAACTAATTCCGCTTCCATTTTCTTTGGCCAAGTTATCTTCCACTTTTAATTTAACCCCTGTTCTTCTTTATTACAAAGCATCATTTGGTGCTGCACTTAAACTCAGTGGCATTTTTTAATATGTTGACATTAAGTATAAGGCTCTGATGCTGTGAGCAGGTATTTGAAGCAGCTCCCAGCCAATTAAACTCCCAGTGATTAGTTTCCTCTCTCAATTTTCTTCCTCCTTTAAAATAAAAATAGGTGATATTGTTTTGAGGAGGAATTTTTTTTTTCTCCACGTAATCTTTTATTTCACTGCCAATCGATTTAATGGCTAAAAGGCATATATATGTTTCAGCTTCATTTTTCCCCTTATGCATTATTTTAGCAAATTAATCTTGGTGATAAAACAATTAGTGGTCTCCAATATATTCCATTCCATAAAATGAGGGTCCTGTTATTGTGAAGTTCATGAAAAACATTTTCAGCTAGTCTGTACTGTCATACAAGACTAAAATAAAAGGTAGAAAAGCTTATTTCTGTCTCTCAAATGCACAAGAAACAATTGTTGCCTAACTACACTCCCCTTCCCCAAAAGATAAGAACTTGGGCTCACCTCCGTTTGTTAACAGGGGCAGGATGAAGGACTGCAGCCAAGAGTGTTATATTTTGAAATCACATTTTTACTTCAATGCAAGGCACATTGGCACCTTTTTACATTCCCATCTTTCAGGTAACAATTCAAATACAAAATAGACTCTGTTCCTTCCAGTTCATGGCTGGGAAGTCAGGACTTTCAATCAAATCATTGTAGTCTTTAACATATATTTTGGCAAGTGGTATCATGGAATCCATAGTTTACCTATGGTGTTGTCACACTAGATCCCTGGGACAGATATACTACTGTGATCTCCAAGTTAGCATTTCCCAGAAATATCCAGATCTTTTGGGATCAGAAACAAAATTCACTTAAGCTTTCAAATTTCTTTATAGTCCAAACTAAATTTAAAACATATTGTATTCATCCAAGTAGTCCAAATCGATGCTCATGCACTAGGTAGATCAGAGTTGGCCCTGAGACCCTGTAATATTAAATGATCCACTTGGTCTTAAGCTATCTGATGCTATACAATGAAATACAGAAACAACATTGAACTGGGTGTCAAGTGACACAATATTATGTTTTGTGTGTGTGTGAAATGGATTAATATTAGGATATGCTCGATAAAGCACCTTATCCTAAGATAAGATTATAATCTTTGTCATTTCATTCCTTCTCATCAGAAAGTATTAAAAGGTTTGTTCGGCAATTCTCCAACTTTTTTTTTTGGTCTCAGGACCCCTTTATACTCTTAAAAATTATTCAGGGGGAGTGGATGTAGCTCAAGTGGTTGAGCACCTGCTTCCCACATACGAGGTCCCGGGTTCGATCTCCAGTACCTCTTAAAAACAAACAGATGAAAAAAACAACTCTCATTGGGGAGTAGATATAGCTCAGTGGTTGAGCACCTGCTTCCCAAATACAAGGTCCTAGGTTCATTCCCTAGTACCTCCTAATATATATATTTTAATATATATATATTCAGGATCCTAAAGAGCTTGGTTTAAGTGGATTGTTTCTATTGATATTTACCATATTAGAAATTAAAATAAAATTTTGAAATATTTTAAATTTTTTTAAAAAAGCTAATGAAATCATCACCAAAGTTGACCTAAATAACATATTTTTATAAAAATAACTATTTTCCAAAACAAAAAAAAAATTTATGAGAAGAGTGATATTGTTTTAGAGGTCTGCAAGTCTCTTTAATATCTGGCTTATTTTGAACGCAGTTGGTTTCTCATATCTGCTTCTGCATTCAGACTGTTGTGATATGTTGTTTTGGTTGAAGCATACAAAGAAATTCCGGCCCTACACAGATAGGTAATTGAAAAAGGGAAACATATTTTACAGCCTTTTCAGATAATTTTGTATATTTTTCTTTAATACTACAACAAAACTCGACAATTGGTAATTCTTAAAAATATTAATTGCTAGTGGAATCTGAACTCTTATCAATAAACTTTTTGTATTTTGTAACTTGTGTGATTGAATATGAAATTTCAATAGGATTGAAAAGGGCAAGTAACATCTTAGTATTATTTTGAAAATAGTTTTGACTATGCAGACCCACTTGAAAGAGTCTCAGGGTCCCCCCAAGACCTCCAGACCACACTTTGAGAATCATGGCTTTAGTTGAATGCAGTGCTGTGCCAGCCACTGAATAAGGGTTTGTACAAGAGGTAGTCCTCACCCTTTTGAAGGGAAGGCTTTCAGAACCACAATAGAATTCATATGGCCCCATTTGACTTGAGAAAGTTTTCAAAACTCAACAATTGCTTGAATCCTTACAATGTTTTCTATGTCCTTGTCACAAAATTCCCTAATCCCCCTCAGCAGCTTCTCAAAAACAACTATTAGTTTTATTTTATAATCAAACTGATGCTGGATGTATATTGTACATAACCCAGAGTGGGCCCTCTTATGCTCTCTCTCGGTGTCTCACTGTCTTGCTCTCTCAGTATCTTGTGCTTTCACACTTGCACAAGTGATTAAAATCTGCATATAATCATAATGTCTAGATCACAGTTCTCTAGATTATTGCAATATGCTGATGTGCAATCTAAATTTTTACTATTTGTGATGGTTAGGCTAATGTGTCAACTCAGTCAGGTAATTGTCCAGGAGTTAGGTCCAGCAAGCACTGGGCTAATTGTAATAGAAGAGCATTTATGGACTTCGACCACCAGTGAGTTTACTGCATGGATGGCTGATTACATCTGCATCAATCAGGGAGATTGCATCAGCAATGGAT
Source organism: Cabassous unicinctus (assembly GCA_029593785.1). NCBI lineage: Eukaryota > Metazoa > Chordata > Mammalia > Cingulata > Chlamyphoridae > Cabassous > Cabassous unicinctus. The sequence continues at coordinate 33,394 of JAQZBX010012198.1, read as the reverse complement.
GACGCTTTAATCCAATCAGTTGAATGCCTTAAAAGGGGAAGTGATTTCAACATTCAGAGAGAATTTCCCAGCTCGTCTTTGGACAGCCAACTTCTCCCAGAAACTCATCAAGGACCTTTCATCGGACTTTCATTGGAGCCCTTGGCTTGCAGCCTGCCTGCGGAACCTGGACTTGTTCATCCCCACGGTTGCGTGAGAGACTCTTATAAAATCTCATATTATTGACAGATATCTTCAGTTGATTCTGTTTCCCGAGAGAACCCTGACTAATACACAATTAGAGTACCAAAGTTTGCTAATAGTTAACTTTTTTATGAATTGGAGTAATTCAAGATTATGTCCCTAAAATAATGTCACTCTTGCTCAGCTTTCATCCAGAATGCTTCCTTGAGTGAAAGAGAAAGAGATGTTGTTACAACTACCACTATTGTAACCCTGGTTATGCCCCTGCCACTGTGTAATGCATTTGAACATCACCTACCAAAATGGGAAAAGGATTGAGAACTACTGCTCCAGACTGTCAAACAAGGCATGGAGGACTCGTCTCAGAGCAGATGAATGGCAACTATTTGGTAACCAGAAGTCTATTGTTAACACCTTCTCTGCTTTGAATACCATTGCCAAGGAATAGGACTTGGAGACAAAAGAAACCAGGAGTCAACCACAGTGTCACAAGCAGGGTGTTCAAGAACCATGATTCTACTGTAAAAATAGGCATGCACCTGTTCCAAGGATCCATTGCTTTGCTCCTGTTCTTGGGTTTCTGTGGTTGCAGTGAAGGAAAAGCCGGTCCCAGCAGATCCAGTTTACCAGATGCACAGAGGCAATTAGCATCATCTGATTGGACTGGATAAGGGAGTGGGAGTAGGGATGGGAAAGGGGATAAAGGTAAAAATGAAGATGGAGAAATGATTGCCAGCAACCTTTGAACATCCTTGTTCAATAGGAAACCAAAAGTAATTGAATAACTTCAGAGAGGCAGCTCTCAAGTACCCTTCTTTGATGTGGAGGGAATAGTATTTTGCAGCTACTCGAAGAAGGGTGGAACACTCTATCAAATTAGGAATATTTTGCAGGTGATGAGGATGGCCATAAGGAAAGAGACTCTGTTCCTCTCTATAGTGATGAGGAAGAGAGTGTCCCTTCAGGCCAGAGCTGTTTATTCTATGCTGCTGAAGAACTGGGATGAGCTACAATGCCCACTCACCATTCTTTGAATCTCCAGAAGTTCTCCAGATCAGAGAACCCAATTTTAGAAGGGTTGAAAAGAGGAGAAGGAATGATAAGAACACATGGGAGAAAGGGCTAAGAATGTAAGACAGATTCTTCGAGTAGGGTCTTCAGACACTGTTTTCATTCACTCACTAAACTGGGGATATCAAACAGTGGCTGCTCTAATGGAGCTCACGGTCTGTTTGCAGGAGCCGGAGTGGTGCAGGGGAGAAGAGAGTCAGACAAATAAATAAACAAGCAAACAAAGAAATGTGTAATGGCAAAATGAGAAAAGCAAAATGAGGAAAGGGAGCAAGAGAATGACAGTGAGGTGAGACCAAAGGCCCTCTTAGAAAAGGGTGGTCAGACACCACCTGATGCTGATGAGGGCCTATGGGTTGCATAGGCTTGAAGAACTGTACCGTGATAGCTCAAATAGTTTTGTGCTTGTAGTAATAATTTTCCTACATTTAAGTGAAGTTCCTTTAGAAAATTTCAGTCCAGCTCAGCTGAGGGTAGGAAAGAAATAATAATAATAACAATAATAATAAACACTTATTGCATGCTTGTCATGAGTTCTTATTTTGTGCCAGGGAGCCTCGCCCTCCCTCATCCTTCAATCACAGGAGAAAGAGCAATGGAATGTCTGAAGGGGTGAGACTTAGCGGTGGGAGGGAAGGTAAACAACTATATTCGTTTTATATTGCTGCTGCAACAAATTACCACACAATTAGTGACTTAAAACAACACAATTTTGTCCTTTTACAGTTCTGCAGTACAGAACTCCAAAATGGGCTAAAATGAAGGTGTCAGCAGGGCCCCGTTCCTTTCTCGAGGCTCTAGGAAAGAATCCGTTTCCTTGCCTTTTCCAGCTTCTAGAGACCACCTCCAGTTGGCTCATGGCCCCTTCCTTCCATAGTTACATCTTTCTCAAGCTCTCTACTCTTCTGCCTTCCTCTTCCACTCTTCCTGATGATTATTTCGGGTCCACCTTGCTAACCCAGGATAATTTCCTCATTTTAAGGTCAGCTGACTATCAACTTTAATTTCCTTTGCAACCTTATTTCCCCTTTGCTGTGTAACCTAACGTATTCACAGGTCCTGGGGATTTGGTCGTGGACATCTTTGGAAGGCCCTTATATCGCTACTACAACAATGGAAAGTAAACATGAGAAAACAGTCAAAGGCCCTTTATATATGCTAGAGTTCTTCTCTGCTTGTACTTGGAAAGTCTTGCCTTTCTCTTATTTTAGAAAACCAAATTTGTCACAAGAGCTAAATATGCAGTATCCAAACTATATAATACCTTACAGGTTTATGTGATCTTGGACAAGAAACAAGGGACTAATTCTGTAACATGAGTTTTGAGGTAGATAGTCCCTCAAAACTTCCCCAGTGTTACAAGCCTGACCTGTGGGATATCCATGATTTGTAGATTACATTCCATAGCAAGGTGTCTCCTTGACAGTGGGCATGACTGCTGAACTCCTCAAAACCATAACATCCTTGTTGATAATTTCCTGGCTAAGTCACTGTTGAATTTAATATATGCTACCAGCATTGATGAGGTCTTTTCACCAAGATGTCAACACATATACCTGTTAGATGTACAAAAACATAAGAATAAATCAAACTTAAAAAAAATTTTTTGATTCCCAACTTCTGCTCACCTGATGGCTGCATTCACATCTAGTATTTCATATTATCCTCTATTACAATGCTCTGAGATCGTTAACATTCAATTCTTTAAAATGGGCATAGTTGTAGGGTTTAACTGAGCATCCAAGTCTATCATGGTTTTAAGTAGATATTTTATATGCATCCTCGAACAATGGTAACAAAACTACCAAGTAATTTGTTGGAAAACTGACCTCAGGCTCTTGATTGAAACACAGACGTATTCACTCTCATAGTGCTTTGTTGTATATGCCGCAACAAAGTGATCAGGCATCTTTTTTATTTTAAATTGGACATCATTTTAATGAGACATTTTACACAGCCTTTTATCTTTACTTTTGAAAGCATATGTGTTCATGGAATGCTCTCAAGCATGTTCTTAATCATACTTTATTCTTTAGGCATTTTTCTGCCTCCTTATAGTCCTAATCTATAAGTTCTTTACAATACTTATATATCTTTCTAAACATTTCTGAGCCCAGATAAGTTTATACATATGCAAAAGCCCAAGAGTTATAGTATTGCAATCACACAGACAGATGGCATTGAAATTGTAGCTGTCTATTTAGCTTTCATATGTGGAATGGTTCCCTAAATTATTTGAGAAATTAATAATTTTCCAAAAATAATTCAAACAACCCATTTGTGCTTCTGCCTCTTTCGTTCTTAAGTTCATACGCATAAAGCAACAGACAGACTTTTAGATGGATTGTAAGCTCATTTAATTTCCAGACGTTGTCTAGTGTTTAAACACTGACATCAAAGCAAAGAGCCAATTATCAGAGTTCATTTGATCTGAAGCCCTGTTGACTGAATTGCTATAGTCTTCCTTATGCCGAAAAGGAAATCTGCGTCACATCTCGAAGATGTAGTATGTGAAATCACTTTATCTATAGCACTCTAGCAGTTTGACTTGAAACATGTGGGCTCACTAACCACAAGGAGGCATTGAAGCATCTCTTCAAAATGTGAAGAGCAATTCTATTTTTTTTTAAGTTGCAACTTTTTTTTTTATACCTGCTTGTAAGTATGCATGCCTTTTAAGTTCATGTTTTGATCCACTTTTTTTCTTTTCGAAAGACCTAAAATATCAGCAGAAAGTGTTGCTGATGTTTCTTTGGTGGAAGATGTTCGGACAATGGTAATCCGTGTGTTTTCCTTCTGCTCTGTTTCCAGCGGAAAAGAAGGCAAACTTCAGGGCTTTTATTAAAACTGACAAAGCAACCACATTAATCTTTCTTGCGCTTTGAAAGTTGAAAGTTCTTTTGACTGTGAGCAGAAGCATATTTCTTTAGTATTCAGAATTACTTAAGTACCTATTCCTGACAGCAAGGGGTTTATCTGAAATCTGTGTGTTAGTTTAGAATAATTCTGGGACACATCTTCAAAACACCGTATAGGAAGTATAAGTTAAAAAGCCAAAACAATATTTTTGAACTTGCACATGATTTTTCTCACATGCCGTTTTGAACATTCATGTTAAATGTCAGAAATTTGTCCCATATTTTTATAATACTGATTCCCAGCATTTTAGTATTGAAAAGTATGACCCTCTCTGCTGCAGAATATGCTGCTTAGCATAGCTTCCAGAATAATGCCCAATCCTCTAAGAAGCAAGGATCCCATTCTCAGGAGTTAAATTGCTTCGGCAAGGCTCCAGATGATTCTCCTTGTCTGGAAATGACACCTGTAATACTTTGAAATTGTAGTGTACCATTTTGCTATATTGACTTGCTCTTTCTGGGTTTTGATACCTTGTTTGCCTTTTAGGATATTCCCAGCCTGTGCGAAAACATATTGCCGATTTGCGCACACAGCAGAACATGCAGCTGGGGAGGCTGTGTGACATCTTAGGTACAGTAGATACTATTACACAAATGATCCTTTGGAATGTTTCTCAGTGAATGTTGATAAAATGTTTACTTTTTGCACTGAAAAATGCAATGCACAGACTAATCCTTTCATATTTTCTCTACAAGGAAAAAACAGGACAATTGAATGTTTTGTTTTAAGAAACGGATTTACAGTGAAGTAAACTTGTATAAAAAAGACATTTTAACCAGTTTACTTGGGCAGTTTTCTAAATTCTCTTTGCTGCAGATTTGGATAAGAATTGCTCTCCTATATAGCCCCCAAATCTTCTCCACTTATTTGATCTTGCAGTGAACAAGGTTAAAATATTATATACAATCTTGAGAATGAGTGGAAGATGGCATCAGAAATGAAGCATTGAAAAAGGATACTAAGAATAAGAGGGGAACAGATTTTTCAAAGAAGCTTTTATTTAAATATACATCATCCCATTATTAGAAAACAAGAGGTGGTTATGTGGAAGGAATTCTTAGAAACACAGACCTTGATTCAGTGATAGATTCAGTGATAGATATATCTTTTTGTAAAAGTCCAGTTCTGATGCTGGTTTGATCAATTCTAAATCAGACAACAATCTAGAGCTAGAATAGAAAGATGTGTGAATGTGGTAGCTTTGTTGATACTGTTCAAGGCCGGGGTTCAGGTTATGCATAAAGAATGTAAGTTGCAGAGACTAAGCAATAACATTGAGTAAATTTGGGGGGTATTGGCCAAATATTCAGGGTTAAACAAAAACTAGTTTTTGTTAGTTATCAAATAAGAACTTCATTTTGTTAAATTATAATATTTTTGGCCCTTATTTAAGCAAAACAAGGAAGAATTTTAAATTATAAATCATCAACCTAGCTGGCTCCCTGGAATGACATACTTTACATGATTCATATATATTTCAGCATCATTATTATTTTATAAATGCCATTTGGTAACAAAAATACATCAGTACTAAAAATTTACAGTGTCCTAAAATAATCATAGTATAATTGCTTTAATCTATTTTCCACATACTAATATTGTTCTTCATCATTACAAAAAAAAATATTTTAATGACTTGAGATTGATTTGTTAGTGCTGAGCTCTTTAAACTAAAAACTTGACTGAGTGGAAACCACTGAAAGTGCAGCAGAGGGCAGACTTTGCTCTAATTTATTTGAATTAATTTTTTTCTTCAGCTTTTTGTATACTTTTCTATATTTAGTACAAACCATCACCACAGAATTTTACAAAAGGTTCTCGTTATTGGAAAAGACTTGAAAGCATTAGGCTTCTATTTTAAATAATTCAATAATTCAGTCTGTGTTTACCTGCAATGGAAAATTTTGCTAATATTTCTGGGATATATGAACCAAATGTCTTTTCCTGGTACACTATCTTAATGATATAGGAATGCAATCATGAAACCTCTTTAAGAGGAGTAGTAAATGTTTAAAAATATTAGTTAGAAGGAAAAAAAAGTACTTGTTTGTGAAATAAAGATACGAAAAAAACTAGAAAAGATAAGAATTTTATGGAAGATTAGAATATTTCCCCTTTTTTCATTTTTAAATCCTTAGTAAAAGGTGCTGATTTTTCTGCTTATTCAGAGGAAGCAAAGATAATCCAATCACACTGGTAAGATTTGTCATTCCAATATTGGTTTTGAAGTCAGAGGTGTCAATTGGAGAGCAAAATAGCAAGTGTTTTCAATACCTAGATGAGTTAAGCAAGAGAGTGACTCATTGACTATTGACTAATAATCAAAGCAACTTTCATCTTCATATTTATTCCTTTCCAAAATTACCTTTCAATCCATTTTGAATAGTTGTAAATTCATGATCAAACCACACTAACACTGGGTATTAGTACTAGTGATACATATTCCTTTTCCAGAAATGAACAGGAAATGTTAAAATTAGCAAAATGATTAGCAAAAAGTTATTATTTGCAACCTAGAAATTTCTTCCCAAGAAAAATATATTCTTCTGCTACGAAACATCTGAGTCATTTTTTGTTTGTTTGCTGTTGTATTTTTTAACCTGTTCTTTGATACTTTTTAAAAAACTGTGAGTTTGGTTTTAAAAACCACTAGTTTGGTAAGATACTAGTCTCTTTTTAAAACACAATATTTAGGATAACTAATTTGATCATTCAGCAATTGGATATGTTCTTTAACTACTGTCTTCTGCTTTAATCTATTTTGAAGTTTATGTGGTAATTTGGTCTCAAAATTAAATAGGAGCCACAGATGCTCGCCTCCAGAGGGGGAGATTTCTCCTGCATGCCATGGATTCCTCTAAGTGTGTAATACTCTTGACTTCCTGATTCTCTGTTCCCCAAAATCCCTCCAGTCACCCCAAAAGTATTTATTGAGTGATTCCTATGTATTAAGGCTTGGGGGAATATGGAGGCTTCTTGCCTCTAAGGAGAGACAAGATCAATACATTTGAAACAATAGGATGGAACGATGCAGGACAGTACTTCATCAAGTTAAATCTTGAGGCACTGATTAAAAGGTGCACAACTGTAGGGGGCAGGATGAAGAATCATCATTGATTGACCAGTCCCAATGGGCCAAGGAGCAGATTCATGCACCTGTACCATTTGATGAGCACCTACTATGTGCCAGATATTGTACCAGGTGCTTTATATATATTTGTTCATTTAATACTCTCTCAAACTCTATGCAGCAGGTGGTTTTATTCCCATTTTACAGATGAAGAAACCAATGCTTAGAAAGGTTAAATAACGTGCCCAAGGTCCTCAGGAAGCTGAGCCAGAATTTAACCAGTCTACTCTGTCAGACTGAACAGAGGAATTTAAGACTGCCCTCTGTATACTCTGCCAGACTGAACAAAGGAGTTTAAGACTGCCCTCTCAGCCCTACCTGACAAGGAACTATTTTACAACACTCCCTTCCTCTGAACTTCCCCTAAGAACCTGCTCTGCACTCTTAATTGTGGCCACTACTCTCCACCATACTTTCCTAGTTGTTGGGTGTTTGAAAGGATTGCTCCTCAAGGGCAATATCTCTGTCACTTTAATTGCTGTACTTCCCTCCATGCGTTGCCCCTACTGATCAGTCAGCTATTATATGAATGAATGAATGAATGAGTAAATGAATGACTCCATTGACTGCTAATTTCTTGTCCATACTCCTTAGAAAGATCAGCAACATGGAATGGGTAATCTCATGTCATTATTCCATTTGGATGGAATATTTAATTAGGATTTCTTTCTATGTACATAGTAAGAAGCATATCTTAAAAATAACAGTTAAATTAAGACAATGTTTCCTTTAAACCAAGACTCACTAGATGTGCTATTTAAGTGATATATTTTTCTTTGGGAATGGAGCAGGGAAAAGGTTGGTTTCCTGAAATAATCACTGCTATATTCATAATCAGACCATTTATTTGGACAGGACATTCCCTGAATTGGCCCTGTCAAGTCCAGGCAGAATAAGAAATTGCAATTCCATCAACTTTCTGAAGTTAATAGCTCTGTTTTATAATTTACTGAAGTTAATGGGAGAAAATTTTAAAGCAGTATGCAATTCCCATTGATGTTAATGGGAGTTGTGTAGCTAAATCCCTACATGTTATTTGAAAGTACACGTCTATAATACCTCACTGCCCTCCTTCTGAAGGAATATTGTATCTATTTTGTTGGTAGTCTTATTTCTCTTTTCTTTAGAGAAATACTAAAGTGCAGAAAACCTAGTTAAATTGCTAAGGTTTGTACAAAAGCAATCTAAATTAACTTCAGTGAGGCTTTTGGATTTGCTCTTTATTTTAAACTGCTCAGCATCAATCCAATGCCAGGGTTCAAAATGTCGTTTACCTTTTTCCCAGTAATTAACACTGTGCCTATTGTTTTTAGATGCCAATGTGAACGTCATCTACATCTGCTCCCATCAGATGAATGATGAGTTACTGCTGTATTACCATAAAATCCTGAGTCTACAGGCAGCTGTCAAATCAGGGAACCTTGAGGACATAAGTGACCTGCAGGACAGGTTCAAAATTATCACCCCTGAAGCTATAAACATCTTCACTGTGAGTTTGTCTTCTAATTACTACGGCTTCAGGGATGCAGTAAAATTAAATTGGAAATTTTATATCTTGCAACGCTCTGGTACACACCAGTGAAATATTATTGCAAGTTTAACAGCTTTACTGATTAGACTACTAGTTGGACTGTAGGAAATAAATATCCCAGTTTAACTTTCAGACTTAGTTGAGCTACTCCTGCCCAGTTTTTCTGTAGCTGAAAGCCTAATTGCAGTTATTGGGTGTCACCATCAAGTAGATGAATTTATAACATGTAAGGTCCCTTTTCCTTAATTTTGCAAGGAACACACCTAGGCAGAGAAAGGCCAGACCTGCCCAAGGTCAGAAAGCTTGTTAGGAACAGAATCCAGACCAGGACCCCGGTTTTCTGATTTCCACACTGGTATTGCTTCTTATTCCATTATAATTTTTCCTTCAGGGAATTTGGCCTAATTTACCATATCACATGGTTCAAAATCAACAATGTTCATATTTTTGTAAAAAATTTGAACCGATTTTTCCCCCTATGGTATAAAACAATTTTTTAAATAATTTTTTTATTTTTAAAGTAACTTTAGATAACATAAATGTTACATAAAAAATATAAGGGATTCCCATATGCCCCACTCCCTCCCCCTCCCATACTTTCCCACATCAACAACATCCCTCATTAGTGTGGTTCATTTGTTACAATTGATGAACCCATATTGAAGCATTGTTGCTAAACATGGATTATAGCTTACATTATAGTTTACACTCTGTCCCACACAATCTTGTAGGTTATGACAAAATATACAATGGCCTGTATTTGTCACTGCAGTGTCATGCAGGACAACTCCATTGTCCTGAAAATGCCCCTGTATTACACCTCTTCTTCCCTGTCCCATCCTTCATAACCTCTGATGGCCACTGCCTTTGTACCAATTATAAGAGTTCTTCCATTGCTAGACTATTAATAAGGTTATAGTAGAATAATAATGTTTACTTTAGTCCATTGTTCATTCCCCAATCTTAAGGATTTGGGGAGGGTTATACCCACTCTGCTTCTAATTGAGAGGGGGCTTAGATCCCATGGGACAGATGGATGGAACTATCTTGCTTGCAGTTGCAGAGAATTCTGAGTGGAATCCCATCCCTAGACAAGAACCTTTGGAATATGTATAGGACCACGAGAGCTGCATTCTAGAATAAGGCAGTGTAGGAGATGGCTTCAAATGAATTTCTCTACATTTTAACAAGAATTTAAACTCTCCATGTTAATCGACCAACGTTTTAATATCTAACGGACTATGAAATTTGGAGGAGACTTTTTTTTTAATAATTAAGGGCTCTGAATTTGCTGATAAAGATAGATTTCTCCACTTACAAGTGGAATGCATCAAAGTCAACTATCTGTTACCAGAGAAACTGATTGCATGTTTTACATAAGAAATATATATATGTGTGTGTGTTGGGATACTACTCATCAACACTTCAGATGCATCATGATTTGACAAAAAAAAAAAAAAGGTGTGGTGCTGAGCAAAGGCCTGCCAGAACTGGAGAAGGGTTGTTACCATATCTGTACTTTGTATACTCAGTGAATTGTCATCAGGGTTTGTTCTCCCTAATAAGATGAAGATTCTTTTATATATATATATATAACTGGACACCTCAGTATTCCGCCAAAATCCTCTGCTCTGTTTATTTGGCACCACTTGGCTGTGGAAGAGAAATGCAGGGGCAGGGCCAAGGGGTAAGCCAGAGAAAGAACGAGGGCAAATAATCTCTGCTCACTTATATTCTTGGGAACCTCCCAATATCCACCACAAGGATATAGTCCCTGTCCCCAAAGGTACAGTTACTGCGACTATCAGGAAGCAAGGAAGTAAAGGAACTATTCAGGTTTAGTTAAGTTCCTGATTTTAATAAAGAGTTTTTGCACATCTGAAAGGTCAATATATGTTGAAAAGACAGGGAAGGGGGAAGGGCCCCTAGATTCAAGAAGGAAAGTGAGTGAATGAACACTTATCAAGTGCCTTCTATATTAGGTGCTTAACATACATTTTCTCATTCGATCTTTGGAATAATACAGAAAGGTAGAAATAATCAATCTCCTTTCACAGCAGAGGAAACCAAGGCTAATTTTCTAGTCCAAGGCTACTAGTGGAGCCAGATCGTGAACCCCAGAAACACTATCGTGAATTCGAATGACTGCTTTGCTCCTGGATGACCTTGTGGCCGCCGGCAAGCCTCTTTACCCCTCTGTTCCTCTGTTCTTCATCTATAAAATGAGGTGATGGAGTAGATCATTTCAGATTCTTTTCCAACTCTGTACTTGAGAAATTTACCTTCCCCAGTCCTCTCCTTGACTTCTAAGCAGGAGATGGATAGTTAGATAGCATGCATAGAAGCCTGAGTTACATTCAAAGCCGAGGGTTTCACCTTTGTGAACAGAAACAAGAAGGGAATGTTTTAAGTACTTATCACTTCTCTTCATAGTTTAAGTTTAAATTATTTGACTTATTACTCATTCACAAGCAATCAACTCTTTAAAATACAAAAATTAAACTTACTTTCAAATAAGTTCCTGCTCATATTTACTTATTGCTTTTATCATTATTATTACTTGAGAGACTGTGTTAGTGCTGATTTTCATTTGAATGGATGGCTTTAAGGAGATTTTTTAAAGCATGCCAAAAACCTGTTTGTACATCTCTCCAAGTGACTATACAGTGCTTGAATTTGTAATGGTAATATGTGCTGTTATAAAGTCATCATGTCTATTTTTGAACACTTGAATGTTTATGAAGACATACTAAACAAATACCTTTTATCTCAGGTCAAAAAATCTCAGTGGTGATAAATTAACTGTAGCTATAAAGCTATGTCATATATTAGGAACATTCTAGAGTTTGTCATCTGTGTTAATTTACTGCCTAGATCTGATGAAACTGATTTTTCTCTAAATGCTCATACAAGTCCTGCGGTCAGTAATGTGTCCTCTGACGTCACTCAGTTACATTCAAATCTTTATTAAACACATCCCAAACACAATAACAGCATATCATCTTGCCTGAAGAATAAAGGCCTGCCCACAGATGACAATAATACAGAGTCGGGTAGAGTACTTGCCAATAGAGATAAGCAAACTTAGAGAAGACAGAAATCTATACTGGCTGGGACTGTGCTCAGAATTTTAACAGTAGGTTCTATTGCTGCATCTGCCATCCCCTCATCACACCCCATAAACCCACCAGACCTTTACAACTCAATCTGTGAAATGGGGGATATTGTGGCAGCTGTGGCCTGATAGGAAGAGTGCTAACAACTGGGTTCAGATCCTGCCTCTAGTGTTTTTTAGCTGTGTAACTTTGGGTCAATCTCTTGAGCCTCAATTTCTCTCCAAATTAGGGACTGTTCATTGATATAGTGCTGTGTGGACCAAATGAGAGAATACATGTTAAATGCTTTGAACTTGTGAACTTCATGTGAGAAGATTGCCACCTTTGAAATGCTCTTCTGGGCACCCTGAAGAGCTCACCACATACATTGTAATTCAGGTCACTAGTTCTCTCAGACATTTAATTTTGTTACATTTCCTTACTGCAGTCGTTTGTGGGAAAAGAGCAACATGCACAAGGGGGAAAGACAGTGATATACCAGATGGGAGACACAAATCCCCTAGGTGCCTAAGAAGCTTCAACTGGTTTGTTACCAGCCATTGTCTGATGGGACATTAGGAGGTTTCCTAGAACCATGTTCTCAGAAGTATGTTTTGAAAATGGATCTTAAATTATGATAGAATTGGTAGAACTTTTATTTCATAGGTCTAAGGAGCTTGGAATTTAACATCCAATCTGGAGGAAGGGCCCAATAGGGTAAATCCTGTAAATCTTCTCAGAGGAGCTCTGTTTTTTAGAGGGAATGTTATTTCAGAACTGGAAGGACCCTTAGGGATCTCTAGTCCAATTCCTCAGTTGCATATGGGGAACAGAGGCTCAAGTCTTGGAGAGGTAGATTTTCTATAGCACCTAGCCAGTTACAAGTTCAGGAAACGCTGAAATCCAGGGCCTCTCCCCCAGTCCAATTCTTTCTCCCATACTCTGAACTTACAATCAACAGCAATATGCAAACTTGTACCGCTGATGAAAGGCAGCTTCTTTTCTCTGTGTGTGTGTCTCCATTTATAGCAGACCCAGCAAGAGGGCGGAGACCCAAGCTGGTGTAGTCCAACCAGAAGCCCTAAATCAATCTTATCAAGTAATCTAATCAAAGTCCCCTTAACTGAGTTTAATGCATTCAAAGAGCCCCACACCCACAGGAATGGATTAGTTTTTTCTGGGATTCACAAAATTCAAACTGTCACACTAGCTAACATTCATTGAATGCTCCTTGTGTTCAAGGCAGTATAAGTGCTTTACGTATATTATCTCATTTACTATTCACAGCATCCTCATGAAATGAATGCTATTATTAGCCTCATTTTACAGATTAGGAAACTGAGACACAAAGAGAGTGTGTACCTGGCCTTTTCAGCTCTTTCCACCAGCACTCATCCTCCCTTCTCCATCCATCCAAGGCACTCCATGGCTCTTTATGGCTTTTATCTGACTGGTATTAAGCTTTTGCTGTGCTTTTTTTTTGTGCCCCCACTCCTTGAAAGCAGAGATATGGTTGTATTAGTTTTGGCATGTGCTGACCTTGTTCTTTGCATATATTAGAAATACCAGAATTCTTTTATTTAATTGAATGAGACAGTCACATGTATTGCTGAGCTGGGTGTAAATAGTCAAAAATAAAAAGAGTTTTTCACTGGTAAATGAATTTGAATCTTGATGAAAATTCAAAATTTTCCCCACTGGTGAATCCTCTCCATAGTTATTGACTAGACTCTGATAATCATTGTAAAAGTGCATAGTCCCTGAAACAGACTTTGTGGTAGATTTTTGGAAAGAGGATAGAAAGTCAAGTGCCTTTTTTCTGTTGAATTCTGCTGAAGAGTTGCCAGATTAGGAGTCCTATGGTGAAAAATACTATTGGACTTCTTTCTTCATTTTTTTGTATTGATTTTCCAGACGCTTTAGTGTTAAACCAAGCCAAAAGTGTTGCAGAGATGAATCACTATTATCCAAAGGCCGCCAGCCTCTTTTCCTTCTGACAGAAGGATAATTCCACATGGATCAAATAAATACAGATGTGTAGTAATTAGTTCTATTCCCAGTGAGCCTATTTCCAACACACTAAAGATGTAGGCGATTATGGAGCGTCACCCCAACAGCTTTTATAAATTTAAACTGCTAAACAACAGGATAGGTCATAACCCAGCCTGTTATTAATAATGTATTTATTGTGTGCAACATTATAAATTAGGTGTGTGGACTAGAAAAAGAACACCTTTTAACATGAATAATATGATCTTCCCCCAGAAGCATCATATGTGCCTGGCCACTCACCTGATGTACAGTCCCAAGGCAATCAAAAGAATAAAAAACCTCATCCAAGGAAAAATGGCCTACATTGTCAGTGGATTCCTCCACAGAGATGATTTAGCAGTAGCCGATATGTTAGACATACCCATCCTGGCTCCGGAGCCTAAATTTGTTCATCTTTATAGTACCAAGTCTGGAAATAAACGGGTCTTTGACAGCGCCAGTGTGCCAGTCCCTCCCGGAACCTATGGCATCTATAGTCAGCAACAGGTACGTGGGGTGGACAACTGAGGCTCTGCGGACGTTTCACATCCTTTTGACCTCATGGCACATTCAGGTCTTTTGGAGCCAGCACTTCCCAGGGAAGAATATGTGGAACACTTGAATTTATTTGAGGGGATCTGCTTTGGGCCTTCATATTTCAAAGTCTCTTCCACTTGGCCTTGCAGAAATTGCTGGAATTCCCAAAATATTTACTCAATTGGTTGAAGACATTAAAGACTCTGTTACAATGTGTGTGCTATTTGGACTAATGCACTAGTCTGTTATCAAAATTCATGACTTAGCATGAATTAGTTCATCAGCTAGCCAGTAATTTAGTAGGACCCTAAGAAATCTGAGAGTCAGTTTTGACTAAAAGAAGCAGGTTTGGAAAGCTCCAGGGAATGAGCCTCTCTGCCAGGCCAAAGAGGCACTGTAGCAGAGGCCTAGGCACAGACATCCTTGGCTCTGTAAAAATAAAAAAATTTAAAAAATTAAAAATAAAAATCCATTGGCTCTTCAAGAAGGGTCCATAAAGGGAAAAGGGTTGAAGAAGCCCTGAAAGGGAAGCAAAGCGGCTCCAGGAATAAAACTGTCTGCTTCCAGATTTTGCCTTAGACCAGGTCTGTGGCTACATTCTTCCAGCATATAGGTAGGGCCCAAAATATTTAGAGAATTATAATATTAGCCACTAGAAATGTTTTTTCTTTGGGTTAGTCCTGGCAGGTGTTCTACCATTTAACTGCCATCTGCTTTCATAATAAAGGGAAGAAAACACTTCCTAACCTCCATTTCAGTACATCTTTTGGCCATTACTCTGAACCAATCACAAATTATTCCAGCCACCCATTTCTTGGGAAACCAAAGAACCGTGCACAATTTGGGCATTTATGAGGGACGATATTCAGGGACTCCCCCCCCTCGTGCTCTCAGTAGCCTGATAGTGATGCTCTGCACCTCATAGCTGCTGGGCTCAAGAGTCAAGCCTTTCAAAAAATTATATTTTTCAGAGACTAATTTGAAGATACTATTACTCTTAAGTTGCCATACAGTGTTTCAGTCTTGCTAGAGTGTGCTTCCACAAGGCGTAAGCTTATGAAATAAGTAGCTTTTAAATGCAGCAGAGTCTGGGAAAGGCACAGGCAATTGTAGCAGGAGTGGCAGAGAGACTCCCTCTGAACTGATGCTTCACTTCTATTGTCAGTGGCCTCTACTGGAATTTGAAGATAACAAGGTGGATTTGCTTGACTCTGCTTCCCAGTGGGATACTTGGCTGGTAGACTTAATGGCAAGTGAAGTCAAGTATATGCTTAAATAATACAATTCCCCATGTATACATTACATAAAACAAGCTTCAAAACTTTAAAATGTATGTGCAATATTTACATTGAGTCTTGCTTTCATCTTCACTGATGAGAACTTGGGCAATCTTTGCTCTGGAATATTTTAGAACTTTATATCTTGATTGTGATTAAAGATGCAGGCACATTTAATGCAGTAAAACTTCCCTCTAGTGCTAGTATTTGGAAGTAGGATTAAAAACCTCCTCGTAGATAAATCAAATTTGAGGGATGTCATGTAAAAATTGGTATAGCAATAAACCAACATATAACTGGGTCATACTCTACTTATTTGTAAAACATACATCTGAAGTCATTTGGTTTAACTAATTTATTTTTTAAAAATGTACCGTGAGCACAGTGAGCATTTCCTGTTTTAAGCCATAAAGTAACCGTGCAAGTTCTTTTTCTGGCATGTGCTGCATATGAAATATTGGCAGCTTTGGTTAAATAATCAAAAATGGCAATGCTATTTTAAAGCACTGTTCAATTTTCACTTAAAGAGAGCACATAATTCCTTCCAGTGGTACAGTCTTTACAATACTATTGATCCTTTTCATTACTGTAGGGGATCAAGCTACAGAAGCCCATTTATAGAATTCTCAGAAGCAACAAATAACAGGATTTGGAAGAAACAGATAATAATTCTGTTAGTAGTTGAAACTTCCAAATATACGATATGGAATATTATAAAGGCTATGCCAGAACACCTTTCCTTACACTCCAGCAAAATAATTTTATAGGGTATTAACTGACCAAAGACCATTTCTACTTCTATGAAGTACAATCATAATGAAGCAAAATGCAATTGAATTTAGAATTTGCATCTTTTTAATGTAACTACACTGGAGGAAGAAGGGATGCAACGTTGGAAGGCACATTTTAAAACCTTCCTAGGTTGTGTTCATGGGCATATGGTGTGTAGACCAGAGTGCTTGCCATTTAAACACCCAAATTATCCACAGACACTACTCGATAGAGAGCTAAGACAATTCCATTTTTACCCTAATTGAATACCCCATGGTTATATCACGGGGTTCCAGGAATCCCAAGTGTGGCCATTTTGATATCACCTCCACACTGCCATGTAGTGTGACATCCCCGGGAAGATTTAAGGGGTAGACACAATTCAAGAGAGTCTCTTTTGTCGTTAATCAAAATAATTATAATACAGTTAAAGACTTCAAAAGAACTATAAGTCTTGAGTCCTTTCACACTCTTTAGTAAAAAAAAAATTCTAGGCAAAGAGAACTTATCAAGTACAGGAGACCATACCCAAGAACAGCATGTGGTAGGACCAAGAAAGAGAGTGCTTAGTATTATTTTGTTACTTTCTGGGAAGTTTAGACTGGAAAGTCTGATGAGAAGACAAGACAGAAAAAAAGCACTTTGTGATCTAATGAGTTACTTTTCTCCACAGCTCTACTAGGATGGTATTACTTACAATGAAGTAATTTTGCTATAGACTTTTTTCTGGTTCAAACTCACCACAAATGGTGTATTGACTTTAAGGAAAGTTGCTTCTCTTGCTCCTCTTCCAACTTTCTCTTCAACCTCTGCAGGTTGAGAGACACAGAAGCACAGTGGAAAGGAAATGAGCAGAGGTTTTGGAGTCAGAGCAACCTGGGTCGAATCTCAGCTCTGCCACTCATTGCTGAGTGTTCTTGAACAAGTATTCAAATTCTCTGAGCTTTGGGTTATTTCCACATAAAATGAAACTAATAATGGTGCCTACCTCACAGGTTATTGAGAGCATTAAATGAGAAAATTCTTATTTTTGTTATTATTACTATTATCATTTTGATATTAAAACTTGGACTTCTACCCCTTAAATTTCCATGCATTTGAGCCCAATTCTCGAGGGAATGCTTTTTAAAATGAAATGGAGGTTGTGTGTATTCCAGGCAAGTGGTTTCCATGAATGTTTTATCTCCTTTAGCTGACTTGTTCATATAATATGCTTTATGACAAATGGGCAATTGGCCAGTCAAACAAATATATATATATATATATATATATAAAGTATGTTAATGAGGGAAAAATAAATGTTTTCTGGGTTATAATATTTAAAAGCTCAACAAATCTCCAAACAGTTAACGTTTTCAAGACTAAAAGTCTTTATAATCTTTAACCAAAAAAGAAATCATTTGATGAATCAATAAGTAAATACATAATTCTCTGAAAAAGAAAGGAAACAATACCAAGATCCAGTTACAGATAATCAAGGATTCTTTATTTTGCTTACACAAGCCAGCAAAATGATGATTTTAGAATTTCTCAAAAATAAAATTGTATTTTTAAACATGCCTTCATACATATATCCCTTAAAACCTCTGCCAATCTGTATTAACTAGAAGATGACCAAATGAATAGACCATTTGAAGTAAAGACACATAGAAGTACAACTATGTAAATACAGTAAAAAAAGAATCCCAAGAAACTAGCAATATTAAAAGCTGCTGTGTTTTTGGCCCCACAGTTGATAGAACGGCTGAGTCAGTTAGTCACCGATAACCTGGAAATCCAACGCTGGCTTTTTAAAATAGACAATGAGTTTGGAGGAAACGGGACAGCATTTTGTGACATTCCCTCCTACCTAACGTGCTTCAAGTGGATCCTAAAGGAGAGTAGCAGATATGGCCAAGAAGACTGGACCAAGAAATGGGCACAAGTGAGTGTTCAGTGGTGACTTATATCCACAGTATCTGTGAACAGTTAGGAGATGATGCAAAAGGTTCAGCTAGGAGGTGAAAGTACTTTCTTCTAGACTCACCTGCCCACACCTTAGGCAAGTCTATTTGCGTCTCTGTCTATTTGCGTCTCTCAGGCCTTACTCCTTATACGCAAAATGAATGGGGTTGATTAGATAATATCGAATGTCCCTCCTTTGGGCCCTAAAAGGCTTCATTCATGTCTTCAAATTGATTATGATAATTAGAAAGTAATTTTTTTTTTTACCATATTCAGGTAAAATTACAAATTTCATCATTTCTTCTAAGTGGGTCTAGATCATATACTTCTAACAAGTGTTATTATTAAGCTAGATGTTTTTATTATGAGAAATTCTATTAGTGAATAGTTATCACCTGGGAGCTAATGTATAAGAGCATTCAGTTAGCATTCATATGTTTTTGAAGACAGTTCAAGGCCAGTTGTGCAAATGCTGGTGCCTGTGAGAGGCTGAGCAATAGATAGGAAGTCTTAAGTATATGAATAGATATGTTAGTATGGGTAGATTTTCCTATGTATGTTCATGGAGGGATGAATTGTGCAACCTCTCAGTCTATTCTACATTTACTTAATAATTAAAGTAATTGTGGTTTAACACATGAATTAAACCTGGTATTCTAAAAGGGCTGCCTCAGTTTGTATCCAGGGGCCTAGACTTGCCTGGTTTCTCTGAATCCCAAAGCTCTGTTTTGGCTGACCTACTAGTTAAAGCATAACTGATTAGGAAGTACAGACGCAAATTCCCTTAACTGATTTTTCCCTACCCGCATACATAGCAGTGGGCTGTGCAAAGTGATTTGCATCTGCTTTGAGCATCCCACTACAGAGGTATATGAATCAAGACACAAGTGATAGAAAGAGAGGAGTACACTAGAGGGAATCACATTATTCTTGTGAAAGTGAAATGATGAATAAATCTAGAGAACAGTCAGAAGAGAGAATTCCCTTTGACAAATGTTTCTCTTCTCCCCATGATCTATTCAGGGCCTTCCCCCCACCATCAGTGAATGGACTAAATGCAGTACCTGTCACTGCCAGCTTTTTACGTATTATTTAAAGGATACCAAAATAAATTACTCTTCTAGAAAAAAATAAAACAAGGAAAATGTATTTAACTTTGAGGCCCATAGAGGTTTCCCTTGTATTCTTTTTGAACTGGATTTTATTTTGTATTGTATAGAATTTTATTTTTAAAGTGAAACTTTGAGATTAAACCATGAAAATATGATTTTGCTTTAATTTGAAAAATTGAAATGTTACTGTGCCAAGTGCTTGCTGGTCTCAATATTTCAAACAATTATTTTTAAAAGACACTAGACTATGATAAATTTAAAATGTTTGACTTTAATTTTTAAAAAATTAATACTGACATATGCTAAATTGTACTTAGAAATCTGACTATACATTATCTAATTTCAATAATTATAAACTCTATCATTAAAGATTATCACCAAATATATTTGGCATTATTGTTAATGTTATTAAATGTGAAACTCTTGACTAACTTACAGTCTGTCTAAATCATTTTTCAAAACTTAAAAAGGAAAAAATAATTACTGAGGAATCTTTTACAGTCTGAGGCCAGTGCTTAGGCATGGTGTGATGAGAAGCCAAAAATAAAAAATAAAAAAATAAATCAGTCCTAAAAGCTTTTTAAATTTTAATTTTAATTTTTGGTAGGAGACTGTTAACATTCTTTTGCCTTCAAAGTTATATTGCATTCAGAGTGGTAGAGAACTCAAATCCCCATTGAGTAAAGCTATTGAGAATTTAGGATTAGGCTTCTCCTTTGTTCTAGAAGACCATTGTAATGGTATACATTTAGACATCAAAGCATTACTTTATGGGCACAGGCATGTTTTAATGTCCTATTACAGTTTGTAGACCTGTTTCTTTCGATAATGAAGATGTTGTGTCATCAAGCCTAGTCTGATACATACAAAACATATGCTGGCAGGTTATTAAAAATTTCAGCTTCTTGATGAAAGACTATCCTGCAGGCTAAGAGTCCAGAGAAAGACTCCATTCCAGGAGAATTATTAGAAATGAGAATATGACTGTAAGCAGTAAATTATGTTAATACTTACAAATAGCATCATTTGCATAGCAGTTTATGACACGATACCATGAGTTTTCTCATTGGTATGATGTAGGCAACAGATTAAAAACAGTGCTGTTTATGGGAATTTGAACTGTTTTGAAATTCTCTTGCATTTTATGCAGATATTGATTTTAGATGTAGGCATTATTCGGTGTAAACTCGACTATCTAATATAAGGATTCTCTCTTTTTGCACCTATCTATTTTAGAACCAGAGTTATTTGATTGTTTGGAGTTGAGACTTGAAGCAAAGTCATGGAGTCAACAGATGCTAAAAAGCTGTAGTCAATTTAAAATGTCAGTATAAACATGTAGGTGATTTTAGGAAAAGCAGAATGTTACCTGATGACCACAGTGACAACAGCGCATGACTCTCTTTTTCTTGGTGGCTTTTTCCCTTGAGTTGATCAGAGTGAGAGTAGTGCCTAACTGATAACATTGTCTCACCTTGGAAAATCTCCAGATGAAACGAAGTCATGGAGTCAATCACCATCATTCCCCTTTTGCCATAAAGAGAGGGCTATTCTTAGATTTAAAATATACTTCCACATCCCTTTCTGCCTTCTCTCCTTCCTACACCCTTCCGCCCTCTGAGGAACTCCACACAGCACCACCACCACCACCACCACCACCACCACCACCACCACCATAAAGCTTTTGTGCTTTGATCACCGTACCAGCTAACAAAACTACCTCCCACAACAGGTTCCGGTAAACTCATTCACTTAAGTACTTAATGCTTGTTAAGGTTGAATGAATTCACACACATACATACACTCTGAACTCTTCACTCTCCAACCAGGGGTATTTATTTTCATTTAGTAGGAGTGAAGGTTTATGGGCTTAAGCAAAGGAAGCCACACTTGTAGGGGAGAGACCTTCCTGGGCACACTCACTGAAGACAGTGCAGGGAAACTCAGACAGACATTCTCTGGGGCACCAGTCCTTCTTATGGCTTTTTTTTTTTTTAAAGCAAAATCCCTCAATTCCTGGGACATTGGCTTGGTGGCAGGGATGCTGTTAGTGATGCTGCTTTGCAAGAGAAGATCTTTTTAGAACAGTTCCTCTGTGTAAAGAGCTAAGCCGGTTTACTTTCATTTTTTGTGTGCGGCCCTGCTTTGAGCTTCTGTTACCCAGGTGAGGGTGGGATGTGGGGCTCTTGGCATCACAATTTTACCACTTACCAAAAAAAGGAGAAAGCGAAAATTGAACTGGCTCTTGACTGCTGCTATTAAATATTGCTAGTTCTCACCCTTTGCAAGAGCAGTTTTACCATTATTTGTGCATGGATGTACTTTGTTACATTTGATATTATTTTGGGGATCACCAAAGAAAATATGAAAAACCTAATTCAAGGCAGCCAAGCCTAGAAAAGATAGAATAAACCACAGTTGTTTTGCCTCCTTGTGGAACCATGTCCACAAACAAAATACACTATTTCAAAAAAGAACCATCAACCAACCAGCATGTTAGAATTCTCTGTGTCTCTGTCACGAAGTTCTCTGTCCATTCAGAATGACCTTGAATGGTCACGGGAGCCGCTGTAAGATGGCTGAACTTGGTGCCTTGTATGGAATTTTTTGGATATTTATTAGATAATCTCAAAGAGCTAATGCCTCTCAACCGTATAATTTTTAGAAAAGTTAAAAGACAATATAACAAGGGAAGCAGATGTGGCTCAAACGATTGGGCTTCCACCTACCACATGGGAGGTCCCGGGTTTGGTTCCCCATGCCTCCTGGAGAAGGCGAGCTGGCACGATAGGCAGGCGTGGCAAGCTGACGCAACAAGTTGATTCAACAAAAGAGACAAAAAGAAGAAAGACAATGTGAGACACAACAGACCAGGGAGCTGAGGTGACTCAAGTGATCGAGTGCCTCGCTCCCACATGGGAGGTCCCAGGTTCAGTTCCTGGTACCTCCTAAAGAGAAGATGAGCAGACACAGAGAGCACACGCAAATGGACACAGAGAGCAGACAGCAACTACAAACAGCGGCTGGAGGAGGGGGAATAAATAAATAAATAATAAATCTTTTAAAAAATACAAAAAAAAACCCCACAATATAACAAGATTCAAAAAATAGTTAAACAAATAAGCACATAATCACTTTTCCCAAGCACAATTACTTTCATTTTTCTATATGCATTTCCAAATATGCAATATGTAATGATAGTATGTATGCTATTTTAACATCAAATCTTAAACATTCTCCTTGTTTGTATGTGGTCCTCACAATTAATGGCTGTATAATAATCCCTTGTATTGATTTATTCTAATTTATTAGGCCATTCAACTAAGTTGTAAATTTGGTTAATTTCCGGGTTTGCTTTTTTTGTGGTGGAGGAGACTTGTTTTTATTTTTTATTTTGGTATACATCTCTTTTTGCTTCTATTGAATTATTTCCCTGGGAGAGAAAACCAGTAGAACATTACATATTGCTATATTACTTTCTAAGAAGGTCCTACTAATTTCCAAAGATACCAACAGAGAACAAGCACACAAGTTTTACGACAACCTTATCAGCATTGGGTATTAACTGTTTACACTTTTATTTTAGATGTGCAAATGCATCCTATGGCTACTATTGTTTGATCACTAGCAAGGGATATCCTTTTATCATGTCCTTATTTACTATTTGTATTTTATATAAAAAATATAACTTCTTGGTGGGACATCAAGAAAAAAATCTAGGTTCACATTTTTTCTAATTATTAAACTACATATAAATGATTATTTGTTTTTTTATTTGTTTATATTTATATCTTAAAATCTTGACTTTCTTAGATGGATTATGTATTTGGTAGTTGCCAGAATACCAGCCTACACATGATATTAAACATTTTTATAGATCCTTGAATCCACTGTGAAGGTCATGACATTTCCCTGTATTTCTCCCTGATAATAATAGTAGTAGTAATAATAACAACAACAGTAATAAATGTGAAAAATACCTACTAGGTGCCAGGCATTGTACTAAGCACTTTACATTAATTATCTCATTCAATCTCAGAAAATACCTATAAGGTTTTTACTCATTTACTTCCACATCAATTTGATAAGGCAGATATTGTTATTCTATTTCCACATGGAGATATTGATGCTCAGGTAGTTAAGTGCCTTGCCCAAGTTTATATAGCTCGTAACTGATGGCACCTAGCTTGGAAGCCACATCTGACTCCTCCTAGCCTAGTGCGCTTGCCACACACAGCTGATTCCATTTAGAAAAGATTCTTGTTTGAAAATTCCAGAAGGTCCCTGCCTTTGAGACTTCTACTGTGCTGCCCTTGTGGCAAACATCCCTCAACTCAGCAGCCACTGTTCTCAAATTTCTTCCCTTTCCTTGATGACAGCAGAGCTAGCATGTCATTTTCCCACAAAGCAGCAAGCTGGGAGGAGAAGGGGTAGGAGGAGGGGGGAGCTCAGAAGAGGAGGAGCCCTGTTGGGGGTACCTGGGATTCATCTTTTGCAACCCAACTATCTCACATGCCTGTTTATGTGCATGGGTGTTGAGAGAGAATTTTAGATACCACCCTTTGATCGTTCTTGGGGTGAAAGATTTCAATGCCTTTCTCAATTTAATGCACTCTCATGATCATTTTAGTGAGCCTGTAAATTCCCAAAAAGCTTTTAGTAGCCTATCTTCACAATCAGGCATAATGTTAAAAAAATATGGTTAGCATTTAAAACCCTGTTTGTTGGATAGGCAACTGAATATTTTGTTCATTTGTTTTTGTTTTTTAGTCTCCTGTTCCAGGTTGACTTGGGAAACTCCCTTTTAAGCAGAATGGGTGCTGGAATAGGCTAATTGAACGTTAGGGATAACTGAAAGGTCATTTGGCTGTAGAACCAGAAGCACCTAGGTTAGACTCCCACACTTACTAGGGGAGCCATGGGCAAAAAGCTTCAACTCTCCAAGTCTCCATTTCCTCATCTGTAAAATAGGAATAATAGTGGGGTGGCAATGAGAATTAAATGAGGTAATCCTTGTGAATTGGCTAGCAATGTTCTTAAAAAGGCTTCAAGAAATGCTTCCTACTATTTATTATGAATATTACCAAAAAGAAATTGTATTACAATAAACTACAGGTAACACTGAACAAGTCCTTACAACTTAATCTTTCTTCGGTGATTTAGAAGATCCTTTAGAATCTTGTAAGCTTCCAAAGATATTGTTCTATGCATCAATGATCGTTGTACAGGTTATGGCTGTTGAAAGTACAGAATGTTGATCCAATTGTGTCTACCTTATGATTTATCCAGATAATGCCTTTAAAAAAAATAAATAAACCTTGCTAGCAGCCTGATTTCTTATCATTTGAAAATAGAAAACAATTCCAGTTCTTTGAACTTATTACATGTTGAATAAAGAGGCATTGACTTGATAAAGGAGAGATTATTCTGACCAAAAGATTGAGACCCAGTTGCTTCATTTTCTGGTTCCAGTTGGTGTCTTTTCTAATTAGTGTAGCAGCACGTCACCACCATCATCGGAAAGCCTTAATCATTTACATATTTTTTCCTTATCTCTGAGAATGGCTTAGAATGTTTTCTTCCAGTTCAATGATTATTTTCATGAAGCTGCCAGGATTGAGTTTGAGGTGCTTCTCTGTGCCTGAGGAAGATGACAGGAGAACGAAAATTGCCTCCCTAAGTTAAATGAAAGCCAGGGTACCCTTCCGAGGACCTGTAATAATCAGCTATACAAGCTGTTGGTTTGTGTGTCCTATTGATTTAATATGCTTCTAATCAGTACATAAAGCTATGGGCCTGCAGTGTTAATTTTTCATATGCTTACAAAGTACCCTTTGATTTTCTGTCACACGTTAATTACAGCGTTTTGCCATTAAATAGGAAGCTTTGTGTAAACTAATTACTAGGTAATCATTGTCTACTGCAAGCGTGCTGTTTGTACCTTTTATTTTATTCTAAAAATGCACAGATCTCACAGTCTGAAAACACTCTACCTTCCAGCCATTAGCTCTCACTAATTCATAGCATTATTGTGGTGAGAGTGTAGGAGTTGTAATTGTTGTGGTATCAGAGCTGTTAATTACCGGAGTAAACAGTTGAAATGGTGCCAAGGTCTATTGTACAAGGCAGAGAAAAGGAGGTTTAAATGTTACTCCCACCATCTGGGGACTGGAGGAGAGGCAAATGCTCGAAAACAGCAGTGAGGCGCTATCGCCACTTCAGCTCCAGGGTTGGCGGCCATATGGATCCAGAATATTTTGAATCAATTGAATTTAACTGCCAGTTTTTCGCAATAACAGCATGGAAGGAAGGAATAAAGCAAAAGATGAGAGGAACGAGAATTCGGTTAGTGTTTTCACATCTAGGAAGTCCCCCTTAGAGTTCTTTTGGAAATATGTGCTTTGCTAAAAGCCACAACGCAGGCGTGTGTATTTGGAACGGATTCAGAATGAGTTTTACTCTCCTCTGACGGTGACTGTGCCATTTGCTTCTAGTCATCTGTCCTCGGTGCCCCTCGGTGAGAGAGGGATGCCCTTGAGAAGACGCGACTTTCAAGTAACTGTGCCAGATCAAAAAAATCCTCCTTTTCAGAATTTGTTGATTTATTATCCTGGTATTTTAATGAGCATGGTCTGTAGAAAGAGAACAAAAATATATACTACTACTACATCTGCCTCAAGTATACACATATCTGTAGGTGTGGAAATATCAAAGAAGACACAGCTCTTCACTGTGATTAAGAAAAGTAGCCACCTGCCCATTCCTTTTGTGAAAAATTATAATATAAATTCTCCTGATAGTCCTTCAACTCATTCCTCTCTTCCACCTCTTGAATGAAAAAAATCAAGCCCATAGAGCACATGTTTTCTTTTGTTTTTAAATTTTCAATTAAACAGCTTTAATCAGCATATGCGCTTTTCTTAACCAGCACTATTTCTATAACTAGAAAGAAACCTATTACTAGTAATAATAATTATGGCTACTTCCACCTACGGTTGGTCTTAAAACTGTGTAGTTTCCTGCTTTAAAATACTGCACGAGGGGGCAGATGTGGCTCAAATGGTTGGGCGTCTGTCTCCCATATGGAGGGACCTGGGTTTGATCCCTCGGACCTCCCGGTAAAAAAAAAAAAAAAAAGTACTGCACGTTCTCCTAAAAGTCATATGTATTTACTTGATGTCACTCTTATATTTAATATAACTTCCTTTAACACCATTTTCCATTTTTAAAAAATCAGCCACTTGCTGCTGTAACTACTTTTTAATATCATTCCAAGAACATGAACATATTCTTCTTTTTTTAAATCACCCTGGATTATTTATTTTTAATTGTTCCTTTAACAGATGTTAAAGCGATTCGGGGTGTAGTGTAAACAACGCCTTTAAAGAGAAAGATCACAACAGCCACATGCACCACGAACCAAGGGCGGTGTTTGGCGGGCTTTTATCATGGCAATTTGGGCCTGGGGGGAAATTTTCCTGCTTTTGTGTATGTGCAAAGTTCAATTAAGAATTTCAAGAAGCGCTTAATCTTTATCTATTGAAACCCCAGCATGCAGTGCGACAGGGTGAGCCTAGAAAGAAAACCATGGCCCCCTGTGGTGAGGGAGAAAAGAAACAGCAGTTTAAGTGCTGGAAAGTTGAAAAGGAATGAACCTTTGTAGTGTTTCTGGTCGGGGGCAAAGCAGTTGTTCTGAGCTTTGGAATGGAGGCACAACATATGTGCCTCGGTTGGACAAAACGCTTCTCAAGTCAAATCATCTGTGAGGCCTGCGTGTTGGTGCAAGGTGGAGGCCTAGATAATGAGGGACAGACTCCTCCAGAAGCAGCACGGGGATAATGCTACATAAGTATGGAATTATATACCGCATTTTCACCATTCTGTTTAATGAGAGCCGCCACCGCAGCGAATCACTTGCCACACAGCCGAAATGGGCCATTAGCTATCAAGGGAAAATTGTCTTTGCCGCTTTCAGCAGATGGAGCAAATATTTTACAAAGCAATTTTACATACCAAAAACATTTGTGTGCCTTGGTAATGTTGGCTGTTTTACATTATGTTACCTTCTACAGCAGCATAATTTTCCATCTCATCGAAGGCAAAGTTGGCATTTTTGAATTTTAAATCTCAATTAACAATTAAACATGGATTATTAAAGCAGTCCTTAAACTTTAAGTAGGTGTGGGAAGTAGTTTATGACTTGCTGAAGACATTTCCATTTTTTCTTCATCCTCTCAGCATATTTTTGCACTCTAAAGAGGGACTATTTCTAATGATCTTAATGGAAAGGAATGAGTGAAAACTTCACTATTGATTGCAGAATGAGAGTAACCAGTGCATAGGGTGATCAGAGCATTTGCTGCCTAAAATATCCATCATGGATTGTGGGTACAAAATTTGGCCCACCGATTTGTGTCAGTTTAAAATGTTTAAGCTTCATGTAATGGAAAACCCAACTCAAAATGGCTTTTATTTCTATATCTTCTCAGTTAACTGAAAATCCAAAGATAGGTCTGACTTCAGACAAGGCTTAATCCAGTGGCTCAGTGATATCACCAAGGCCCCAGTTACTTTCCACCTGCCCTCTGTACTTCTTATAGTATCTGCCTCATCCTAAGGCTGATCCTCATGGTTGCAAGGCCAGCAGCCCTTGGAAATCTTGTGTTTGGTCAAGGCAATAGGAAGAGAGAACCTCTCACCAGGTTGCATTCTCAAAAGAGCATGAAGCTTCTTCCTCAGAGGTACCAACCAATTTGATTGGCCTGAATTGGGTCCTGTGCCCATCCCTGAACCAATCCTTGTGGCCAGAGTATTGCTTTGATAATCAGGCACCATCCTTAAAGCTGAGGGTAAAGTCACTCTCAATCAACTTGCATGACTAAGAATGAAGTTGGGGCAGTTCCTGAAAGAAAGGATATCATTACCTTAAAATAGGTGACATTGATGCTGGGCAGCCAACAACAGATGTCCATGCTACCATGTTTTCATAAATCTGACATAAATTTGTGAAACTCTAACCTACTCCTGATTGACCATTTGTGCCAACTGATGGCAATTACAAACACAGATCCTATTGCACTATAGCACGCTGTTAGCAACTAGATTTGAATCACAGTTTCACGACTTCATGGCCGTATGGCATCCCTATCTTTGAAATGGGGATAATACCTACTTCCGAGAGTAGCTGTGAGATAATGCTATGCACCATGCCTAGCACATTGTAAATTTTCAATAAGTGAGAGCTATCATTTTATCTTGTAAAAAATGACTGCAGTGATAAAATGTATCTGGTGCACAGCAAAGCAACCTTTTTAAGTCCACTCTCAAATTTGGAATCCCTCTCTTCTCTCCATCTCTGTACCACCAGACAATTCAAATCCTGAGCACCTTTCACGGTGCGCCACCCTTTTCTATACCCTCAGAAAGAGGCAGCGGGGGTGGTGGAGTCCAAAGGCAGCCAAGAGCTCCTGCATTCTCCCTGTGTGACTGTAGAAGCCCCCATTCCTTCTTCTGTTACATGAGGCATTTGTTCTAGATATACATATGGCCCCTTTCAATGCTGAGCCTTGCTCATTTTTTCAGGTCATCGTCTTGCCCTTTGACATCATGCCACCCTCTATTCCTCCATTTACAGATATTGGAAGACTCTGTGAAGCAGGACCATATAGGCAGAATCCTTAGTTTTCTCTTTTGAACACCATCAAACAACATCGGAAGTGAGATATTAGGGGTGATTAGCCAAAAAGTTATTTTACTCAACTCACTGCTGCAGATTCATCAAAGAAGCTCCTAACATCAAGTATGAGTTTTGGTGGGATTGATATTTACATCATTCTAATTTGTATTCCTTCTTCCTCCTCTCCCATCCTCCCCAATACACACACGTACACACACACACAAACACACTTGGAATTTACTTGATTGGGAAAGCTAACTCTCTGGAGTTTGAAGTCGTTTTAGTCATTCAGGGCAGTATTAAATTGGATATGCTAGTGGCTTCCCCCGAGATAGCCTGAATTTCCTTCAGTTAAATATTTCTTCCTTCAAATTTACACCTTCTTGATAGAAAAAAAAAAGAGTTGATAGGCAAGGTCCATGCTTGATAGACGAAAATCTCTAAGATTTCCTGATGGAGACTCTATGCTTTCTGCAGATATTCTGGAAGCTTTCAAGGTCATGGCTATTGTTGACATATTCTGAGGGGTAAATGTGGGACCTGGACAAAACATGTGCAGGGGTGAAAATGGGGCTGACATTTCTTCTGGGTGGGAATTGCTCTGGAACTATCAGCTCATCAAAGGCCAGCCTCTATTGTGATTGCCAAAGCCAGAGCAATCATGATAGAATGAAAATCTGGAGTTCTGAGTTTTATCAAAAAGTAAAGTGTATTTTTTTTTACATTTGTTTGTCATTCTCAAGGTATATATTTTCCTTTCTAGACGTCCAGTCATTAGCTCTAAATGATCTGTTTAGTGTGGATGATAGGACCTCTGAAACACGTGGATGTTAATCACTGAAAAGAAACTTTCTAAATACTAGTTTCACAAGTTTGTAAGAAAGAGAAGATGTGCCCCGTTGCTGGCTTATAGCAGACTTCCTATATATACATATACTTTGGGAGGGTTTAAAAAAAAAAGGAAGAGAGCAAGCAAGTCAAGGGTTCCTCTGATCCCAGGGCTTTCTTCCTTCAATCGTGTTGAAAATCACTCAGAAGCCAACAACTCAGTGAGTGATCTTAGACAAGTCTCTTTGTTCTGGGTGCCTCAGCTTCCCATTTGTAGAGAAGAGATAGGGACAATACTATGCTTGCCTACCTCAGAACATTGCCATAAGGGCCAAATATGTGAGCCTGCTGTGACGAGAATGTATTTCATAAATACTGTTCTGATGCTTCACATGAATTTAGAGGTTTGTTTGGCATGACGTTATATGTGTGTGTGTGTGTAGTTTGTTCTGGATGGAATAAACATGAATAGCTACAAATCTTCCCCTACCAAATCTGTCCTTAAAGTTGTGGTAATTCTGTTTAAGTGCAAAATGAAAATCACTACAGAACAGAATCTCCCCCAAAATTGAGCTCTTGCATCTGGCATTGGTAAGCCCTTTGTGGCCATGGAGACTTTTAAGAGAAGGCAGCATTCTTAGCTTATACCACTGCTATGATGGAATCGTTGGGTTCTAGATCTAAGCTCTGACCTGACCCACCAGTTTATGAGCGGGTTCTGAATTCCCAGCAGAAACTGTGCTGCTGAGGGTTGTTGGGGGGGGGGGGGGGGGGGGGGCCAAAAATCAAACTCTTGCAAGAATGTTATTTCGTTGCCTTGTTTTGAATGCACAAGCAGCAGGTCCTGCTATAGTCTTGTTTGGGGGAGTGAATGGGGCAATTCTGTCTTCTTTGTCCATCCTTAGTATAATCTTTATATCTCCCATCAGATGCTTTCAAAATAAAGAAATAAATTGAACAGTCAAGACACCACCATTATTCTTCTCCATGCCTTTTTCTAAGAGAGTTTATCATTCATGGCCACAAGCTGCCTCCCTGAGCCCCAGCAACCCCTATTGAACGTCACCCTGCCAGTGCCTTCAGCAGTTTACTTCTCATGATGAGACATGGCTCAGCCTCCGGATTCCTGCAGCAGACTTTCTTCTAGGAAAACTTATGCCCTGGCTGTGGCTTTGTGCACAGCAAAAACACTAAATGTCAAGGCAGAAGGGTTTGCTTTGTAAGCAGAGGCAGTGGTGGCAGCCTGGCCGAGTGTCTGGTTGCCTCATGCAAGCAGCATCCTTATGAGTTAATTCTTTGCCCTCACATAGCATGTTGCATGGGAGGTGATGCCTCATAAATGTCACCTCATTCATCTTCTCAATGCCCCTCAGAGGCAGGCAATACCATGAAATAAGCCCAGGAAGAAATGGTGGTTCTTAAGTGGTTATCCACCCCCTTACCCCTCCACCAGGTGATTCCTAGACTGCTGGGAGGGAACCTGTTGAGAGGTTTCACCTTTCTCTTACTCTGTAATGTTAGCAGTTAAGGGCTGGGTCCTGGTGTTTATCACCATCATGATTCATTCCACAAACATTTAGTGCTCCCTGTGCCGGGCACTGGGGATACTGACCTCAAAGCCACTGTCCATGCCATCAAGCAGCCCCAGCGGAGCTGGAGAGCACTGAGGACACCTGCCAGGGGTGGTACAAAAGGCTTTCTGGAGGAGGTGTGATTGGAACTAACTCATAAAGGATGAGGAGGAAGGGGAGGAAGGAGACTGCACCAGGGTAGGTTAGGGGGAAGCTGGGAGCTGGAGAGGAGAAAGATGAGGCTATATAAGGAGTCAGAGGCCAGATCATTGTGGGCCTTCTTCTTGTGTCATGCTGAGGAGTCTGGACTTGATCCTCAATTGATGGGGATCGAGTTTCAAGGTTTAGGTAGTATGTTAATCAGGGTTCTCTGGGGAAACAGAACTGACAGGCGATATCTATAAATATGAGATTTTTTTATAAAAATTGTCTTATACAACTGTGGGGATACTTGACTTCAAATTCCATAGGGCAGGCTGCAGGCTGTGAACTCCAATGAAGGTTTTTGGTGAATTCCCAAGGAGAAGTTGGCTGGAGGAAGTAGAGATGGAAATTCTCTCTTCTGACTGCTGAGATCATCACTTCTCCTTTTAAGGCCTTCATCTGATTAGAGGAGATATCTCTCATTGTTGAAAGCAGTCTCCTCAGTTCATTGTGGATGTAATCAGCCTTACAGTTTAAATCTGAGAAATGTCCTGTAAGAATCAGGCCAGTACTTGCTTCACCAAACAACTGGACACCATCACCTGGCCAAGTTGACGCATGAGCTTAACCATCGCAGGTAGCAAAGCATTTTTTTTTTAAATAAATTTTATGTTTATTAATATGTATCAATAAAATTGATTTGTTAAAAAATTCAAATTGGGGACATTATTATTGACTTACAGAAATAAAGAGGATCACAAAGTTATGTGAACAATTCTATGCCAACAAATTAGATAATACAGGTGAAATGGACGTATTTCCAGAAACACACAAACACCTCAAAGTGATTCAAGAAAAACAGAAAATCTCAACAGACCCATAAGAAGCAAAGAGATTGACCTGCTCTTTCACTGCTTTCTCTCCATCCCCAACCACCACCCCCACCCCCTGCAAAACACATAAACACTCTTTCCTCTAGGACAGTTACTTAAAAGGCCTGATATTCTGTAATTTTTTAAAACATGGGTAAACAGATGAATAAATGAATGAACAAATGATTTTTCTTTGGAGTGTCTTTAGTTGTTTAACAACTTTCAAAAGTGGGCCAAGGTACCCTGTTAGTGGGCCTTACTTCTTACTTTGGAATATATGCTCTCCAATGTATCAGAGTTAGATTCATTTATATATTTTTTAAAGATATATTTATTTATTTACTTTTGTCCATTCCCCCCTCCCCCCCACTTTTGCTGTTTTTGTGTCCATTCGCTGGGCAATTCTCTGTGTCTGTTTCCTGCCCTCTCTTCTTGTCCTTCTCCTCCTGTCTTCACTAGGATTCAATCCTGGGAACCTCCGATGTGGGAGAGAGGCGTCCTACCGCCTGCGCCACCTTAGTTCCTGGTTTTTTGGCGCATCTCATCTTGGCTCTCCCTTGTGTCACTCTCCTGTTACGTCATCATCTTGCTGCGTGGCTCAGCGGGGCCTAGCGGCACACCTGCTCACAGGACCTGGTAGCCCGCGCACCTTCTATATTTTTCTTTATTTTTACCAGGAGGTCCCGGGGATTGAACCCAGGT
>JAQZBX010012197.1:0-28861 GCA_029593785.1 Cabassous unicinctus | reverse complement strand
CTATGAGCATACTAGAGTGCCTGTATATTACTGCCAAAACATTGGGAAGCATCCTGAAAGACTGAGACAGGAAGCTCTTCTTGGTTCAACCTCTTAGAACTTGTCCTGCAGACAGAAGCAATTTATAGACAAGAAAGCAGTATAAGAGACAATTAAGTATCTTTAAGACATACAATAGAGCACCCAGGACTCAGGGGAAGTCTATTTCAAAAGGAGTATAGAAGACATTCAGATTCTTATATGCAGAGGAATTCCTAAAGCCATGAAGAGCACAAGTTTAGGACAAGACGAAGGCTCTGAAAAGACAGAGAAGGCAATGAACTTCACTTTCATCTCAAGCTGATCTTCTTAGTAGGAGGGCTAAAATCTGAAGGGCAACACCAACCAATGCAGACTCAATTTGCTAAGACTGAAAGGAACGGTTTGCATTTGTTTGTTTTTGTTAAATCCTGACACTCAAGGAAGTCTCTGTCATGTCAAATATCTCTATACAAGCTTAAGGGACAGACAGCTCAGGGATTGAATCCCAGAGTTAACACTTTAAAATATTAAAATGTATAGTGTGCAACAAAAGATTACAAGATGAATAAAGAAACAGGAAATGATGACCCATCCAAAGGAACAAGATAAAAATCCTGAAACCAACAATGAAAAAAACCACCCTTTGGACATACCAGACAAAGACTTAAAAAAATATGCTCTTTAATATGCTCAAGGAGATGAAAGAAAACACAGAGAAAGAACTAAAGGATATCAGAAAAAAATGATGAATAAACAATTTGACAATCTCAGTAAAGAGATAGAGATTTCAGAAAAGAACCAGACAAAATTACTGGAGTTGGAAGACCACAATAACTGAAATAGAAAATTCCCTAGATGGTTTCAACAGCAGATTGAAGCTGGTAGATGAAGGAATCAATGAACTTTAAGACAAGACAATTGAAATGATATGGGTTATGGATTAAAATAAAAAAGAATTTAAAAAGGTAAACAGAGCCTAAGAGACCCGTGGGATACCATCAAGAGTAACAATATATAGATTGAGGGATTCACAGAAAGAGAAGAACGAGGAATAGGCAGGTGGAGTTTTCAAATTAATAATGGCAGGAAACTTCCTAAGTTTAAAGACAGATAAGAATATACACATTCTGGGAGCCCAAAGAACCCCAAACAGGATAAACATGAAGAGCACCATGTCACACACACAGTACTCTAACAGTCAAATGGTGAGGGCAAGGAGAGAATCTGGAAGCTGCAAGGGAAAAGTGAGTGTTATTCATAAGAGAGCCCAAATAAGATTACGTACCAATTTCTTATCAGAAACTGAAGAGGCAAGAAGATAAAGGTAAAAATATTTTTGGTGGTGAAAGAAAGCAACTGCCAACCAAGAATCTTTTATCTGGTGAGACTGTCTTTCAAAAATGAGGGAGAGGGGGAGCCAGTGTAGCTCAGTTGAGCGCCAGATTCCCATATAGGAGGTCCTGGGTTCAATTCCTGGCCCCAGTACCTCAAAAAATATGTATAATAAAATAAAATAATAAAATAAAATATAATCATAAATACATTCATAGGTGTTATTTGAGGAGCCAATGTGGCTCAGTGGATGAGCACCAGCTTCCCACATACAGGGTCCTGGGTTCAATTCCTGGCCCCAGTAAAATAAATAAATAAAAATAAATAAATACGAAAATGAAGGAGAGATTAAAACAATAAGACATTCACAGATTAAAAAAAAAAAAAAAAAAGCTGAGGAAGTTTCTGACTACTAAACCTGCCTTAGAACCAATACTAAAGAGTTTTTCAGATTGAAATGGAAGTATAATAGATAGAGAATAGAAGAGGCATAGATAAATAAAAGTCTCAGATACAGGTAACCATAAGAGTAATTATAAATGCCAGTACTATTATATTGTATTTTTTGGTATGTAACACACTTTATATTTTGTATAGGTTCTAAAGTACAAATTCATGAAAAGTAAT
This sequence comes from Cabassous unicinctus, assembly GCA_029593785.1. Taxonomy (NCBI): domain Eukaryota; kingdom Metazoa; phylum Chordata; class Mammalia; order Cingulata; family Chlamyphoridae; genus Cabassous; species Cabassous unicinctus. Next base: position 26,881 of record JAQZBX010012197.1, on the reverse strand, counting down.
GATAAATCTATGGTTTGGTATACACAATGCATAAGATATAATCTGTAACAAGTACAACAAAAGGTTGAGGGGATGAAGAGGTATAGGAAAAATGTTTATGAATGCTATCGAAGTTAAGTTGGTATCAGTTCAAACAGGAATATAGATTTTGGATGTTATATTTAAGCCCCAAGGTAACCATAAATAAAATATATGAAAAACATATATAAAGAAAGATATGAGAATGGACTAAAAATGGTATACTACTACAAAAAAATCAAACAAATATGAAAGTAGACATTAATGGAAGAATTGGGGGATAAAACAGGTATAAAGCTTACAAAGACTAAATAGCAAAATGGCAGAAGAAAGTCAAGCATCATCATAATGACTTTAAATGTAAAAGGATTAAATTTACCAGTCAAAAGACAAAGATTGGCAAAATGGATAAAAAAGCATAATCCCACTATATACTGATTACAAGAGACTCATCATCAATTCAAAGACACAATTATGTTGAAAGTAAAAGGATGGGAAAAATATTCTATTCAAATATTAACCAAATCAGAGCTGCGGTAACTATACCGATATCAGGTTCAAAAGGACTTTAAATCAAAAGGCTATTATGAAAGACAAAGAAAATTACTACACACTGATAAAGAAGTCAATGTGCCAAGAAGACATACTAATTATAAATATATATTCCCTTAATGGTAGAGCCCCACAGTACATGAAGCAAATATTTACAGATTTGAAGTGAAAACTAGACAGTTCTGTATGAGTAGTAGGAGACTTCAAAACACCACTTTTAATAATGGACAGAATATCTAGACAAAAGAACAATAAGGAAATAGAAGACTTGAGTGCTATTATAAACTAACTAGTCCTAACAGCTATATAAAGAACACTTTACCCAGTAGCAGAAGAATACATAATCTGCCCTAGTACACATGGGTCATTCCCAATGATTTACCAAATGTTAGGTCACAAAACAGTCTTGATAAATTATAAGGTATTAAATCATACAATGTACCTTCTCTGACCACAATAGAATGAAGCTAGAAATCGATAACAGAAGAACTGGAAAATTCACAAATATGTTGGAAATGAAAAAAAAAAAAAAGTCTTAAAAAATAATTAGCCATCAAAGAAATCCAAGGGATATTAGGGAATATCTTGAAGTGAATGAAAATGAAAACCAAACATGCTAAAACTTGTTAGATGCTGCAAAGACAGTGCTGAGAGGGAACATTTTGGCTCTATATGGATAATTTGAAAAAGAAAATTTCAAATCAGAGAGAATATGTCACAACTGGAGGAACTGGATATAGAAAAACATATTAAAGCCAAAGCAACCAGGAGGAAGTATATAACAACAATTAGTGAGTGGAGATAGATAAAACAGAGAAAAAAAGACAACAAAGAGAATCAAGGAAACCACATGGAGGTTCTTTGAAAAGAACAGTTTGTCATTTCCTTAGAAAGTGAAGTATAGAATTAACATATAGCCCTGTAATCCTTTATTATGCTTATACTCAGAAGAATTGAAAACAGGGACTTGAACAGATATTTGCACACCAAAATTCTTAGTTACATTATTCATAACTGGCAAAAGATCAAGCAACCCAATTTCTTTCAACAAATGTATGGATAAACAAAAATGTGGTATACAGAAATGATGGAATATTATTCAGCCATAAGAAGGAATTAAGTTCTGATACAAGTGACAACATGTATGAATTTTGAAGACAACATGTTTAGTGAAATAAGCCAGACATAAAAGAATAATTATTGTATGATCTCACTGTTATGAAGTAATTAGAATAAGCAAATTCATAGTCCTAATTAGAATTTAGGTTACCAGGAAATGAAAAGGGGTAGAAGTGTTGGTTTGGAGCTATACACCCCAGAAAAACATATCTTTAAACTTTATCCATTCCTGTGGGTATGAATTCTTGTAAATAGAACCTTTTGATGAGGTTTCTTTAGATATCTGGCTTAACTGATTCAGGAAGTGTCTTCATATTATAACTGAAGAATTTATAGAGAAGGTCACAGAGAGAAAGCCAGATGGAGCAGTCAGAAGCTGAATAGTCACAGAAGCTGGAATAGAAAGGAGAAGCCAGGACAGGTAGCCATGTGCATTGCCATGTGACAAAAGTCAAGGACCAAGAATCGCCAATTACCAGTCCCCAAATATCATAGTTTTATGGAAGAAAGCATTGCCTTGATAATACCGTGATTTTTTTACTTCTGCTAGCCTGAAACCATGAGCCAATAAATTACTGTTAAGCTAACCCATTGCATGGTATTTTCTTTAGTAACAAGGAAACTGAAATAGTAGGGAATGTGGAGTTAATGCTTTATTGGTACAGAGGTTCTGGTTGGAGTGTTGGAAAAGTTTTGGTAGTGGATGGTGGGGCTGGTAGCACATTGTGAATGTAATTAACACCACTGTATTATGTATTTGAACATGGTTAAAAAGGGAAATTTTAGGTTGTATATATTTTATTAGAAGAAATATTTGAAAACAAACATAGGACTGCACAACTCTAACAGTGAAACTTAATATTCTATAGATTATAGTTAATAGTATAATTATAATAATATTGTTTAATCAATTGTAACAAAGGTAATACACTAATGCAAAATGTTAATAATAGGGAAAAAATGAGGGAAGTAGTATATGGGAACTGTATTTTCTGCATGATTTTTCTCTGTAAACATAAAAAATTAAATAAATAAATCAATCGCTTATCTATAATAATTAAAAAACTGTCTAATATCCAAGAAAAAAATGTGGCTCATCTCTTTATCCAGTTTCTATAATATAAAATTCATTTTATTTTTTCATGTTGTCACCAGGTCTATATGATTTACTGAGTGTGATATTATGTTACCATATTTTTTTTTTGGAAAGTGTAATTAGTATGAATATGAAATTTATTAGAAATAAATGAAAGCAGAGAAACTGGCACCTTGGATGATAACTAACATTTGTTCACAAAATTTAAATAACAGTGAACAGCTTGGTTATTTCATAAACAATGACTTCAAATAACTGATCATGACTTTATAAATATACTTAATTCATTATCTAATTTTTTATACTGAAATTTGTCTTCAAAAATGTCTAACAATACTGGTTTTAGGGTATAAAAGATTAGTTTCCCCTCAATGCAATTCTAAATTATTTAGAAAGTTAGATTTCATTTGTTTCTTACTTTCTTGCATTTCTATAGTATAGAAAGCTGTTAATTACATATACAAGAAACAAGGACTTTGTGTTTTTTTTCCATCACAAATGGCACTTCTAATCCCAGATATTAAAGCACTTTGTTTAAGTGACTAGACTTCTAATATATTTATATAGCCAATCAAGGTAACTGCAGTTACACCTAGTGCAGCAAATTAATAAAGAAGGGTAGCAGTTTTGCAAGTTTTTATGGTTTTTGTTTTGTAAAATATTTATATGGATAGAAATAACTGGCAACCACAGATTTTTTATAATTAAAAATTGGTATTTAGCAAAATAAGCAATTATTTCCAATTAGTATATGTAGCAGTAATTATTATATTGCAATATATAATAATCAAGGTTTTTTGCAGGTGATTTTTTGAACAATTCATTATTGGTAGATTATTATAATAAACTAGCTAAAAAATACATTCTATATTTATTAAGAGTAGAGGGGATATCCTAACATATTTTTCACATAAAATAGGGAGCAGGAAAATATCTGGTTGGGTAGGGGAAGGTGATGAGATAATTTGGGGACATTATATTGAAATCCCTGTGCAATGTAGATGAGCTAGTCCTAGATCTATTGCTAGAGCTAGAGCTAGAGCTAGAGCTAGAGCTAGAGCAAGAGAGAGATAACAAGTGGGAAGTGGGATATGTGCCCAGAAATCAAGAGAGAAAAGCCAGGATTGAGGAATGAAATTTGGGGTATTTCTACATATAGTTGATAACTGAGGACAAAGAATTAAATGGTTTTGCCAAGGAGAGTACATGTAGTGATGAGCAGTGAGTGAGTTAACTAGAAAGTAAGGAAAGAAAATTTTCTCACATAGAAGACAGAGTTGCTTCAAGAGAGGCAGGAGGAAAACTAGAAGCGTGTAGCTTCACAGAGGCCACAGGAAGAGAGTTCTTTGTTTATTGATTGAATTTATAGTAGAAAAATATAAGCATACAATAATACCATTATAATTGCCCTCTTTTGTCATGTTGCTATATATTCTACTCTGAAGTTTATATTTAAATATATGTATAAATACACACATGTGAGTGTGTATATAAATGTTTGGCATTAGAATGCTTTTTCTCAAGCAGTTTGCTAAATTTTAATGTGAAAAATCATAAAGAAAATATCATGTTTTAAAACTAATAAAGGTGATTCTTACAATGATCCTTAAGAAACTCCCTATTGGCATAACATAACCAGCATGGTCAGGTAAGGCATCCCCTGGAAAAGTTTTCCTTCAGAAACAACTGATTTAAGAACAAATCCCACTTCTTTGGAACTCTGGAGGTTGATGGAGACTGGAGAAGGGCTCCACAAATGCTGAATCAAAAATATAGGGAAAAACCCTCCAAATAAAGGTAGGAGATCTATGACTTGAAACTGCCAATGAGGACTCCTCCCCTTCATTTGGTTGTGTGCAATTTTCAGAGTCACACAGTGGCAGCATGGCTCAGGTACCTCCTGCTGTGGATTCAGAACACAAAACCACTCACAACAGCAAGTTAGAACGCCATGCATATACAGAACAGAGAGCCAAGGCTGCAGAAACAGCCTGGAACCCAATGGGCTGATGAGCACGTACATACAAAAAGGTACCCAGGAAAAAAAAAAAACCAAAGCAGAACTGTTGGCAAGAGGTGTACATACCCAACCTGGTCTCAGATTGCTGGAACACTAAACCAAAAGAGCAGCCTTTTTTGGACATTGACCCCATCTGGCTCCCTGGGGTGGGATACTCTAACAGGGAAGTTACCAGAGGCAAGAAGGGAAAACTGAATTGCTGCAAGGAGGGTCAGGTCCCAGAACTGTAAAGTGTAATGAAAAAGGACACTGAGAGAGGGAGACATTTGAACAAATCATAGGTGCTGGGGACAGAATTTTGCACAAAAAGAGACAAAACAGATCAGGATTCCCAGAGAAGGAATATAGAAAAGGAAGCTTTCTTCTGGAGGTGAAAGAATTGCATATAAAAGGGCAATCTTAAAAGCTACACTGCATGTCTAGGGCAAAAAACAAGTGAAGAAGACCTGAGAAAATCTGAACAGTTAAACATAGGCTACTCTAAAAATTCAGTATAAGCTGGATCAAGCATCAAAGAAGAGCCTTGACACATAGTTAATCTCCAATAAAACCTAAGACAAGAGGTTTTAGCACATAAAAATAGGCAGGTGCCCAGTTAACAGCAAAAAACTATAAGCCACACTAAGAAACAGGGTGATATGGCTTAGTGAAGGGAACAAACTAAGCATCAGAGGAGACAGAGATTTTAGAACAACTAATCAAAGAAGATCAACCAAATCTCCTAAATCAATTCAGGTAGATGAAGGAAAAAATGGATAGAAATATTTAAAAATATATGGCTATAGAGCTAATGGATATTAAGAAGACAATATGTGAGCATAAAGAAGAATTAAAAAATTTAAAAAGAACCACAGCAGAAATTGTGTTGATGAACCACACAATAATGGAGATTAAAAATACACTAGAGGCATAAAACTGGATTTGAGCAGGGAGAAGAAAAAAAATCAGTGGACTAGAAGAAAGAACAATCAAAATCATATAGTCACAAGAACATATACAGAAAATAATAGAAAAAAATTGAGCATTGTCTCAGGGACTTGAGTGACAGCAGGTAGTTTGCCAACATGCACACCATGAAAGTCACAGAAGGAGAAGAGGAGGGTAAAAGGGTAGAATGAATATTTGGGGAAATAATGGCAAAAAATTTCCCAACTCTTATAAAAGATATAAATATACATGTCTAAGATATGCAACTATTCCAAACATGATAAACCCTAATAGACTTACTCCAAGACACACATTAATCAAAATTATAAATGCAAGATATAAAAAGACAATTCTGAAAGCAGCAAGAGAAAAGGGATTTGTCACATACAAAGGATCCTCAATAAGACTGAGTGCTGATTTCTCATCAGAAACCCTGGAATTGAGAAGGCAGTGATATGATGTATTTAAGGTACTGAATGAGATAAACTGCTAGCCAAAAATTCTTTATCTGGCAAAATTGTCCTTCAAAAATGAGAGGGCATGTAAAACACTCACAGACAAACAGAAACTGAGAGAATTCACCACCAAAAGACCTGCACTACAAGAACTGATAAAGGGAGTTCTTCAGGTTGACAGGAAAAGATAGGAGAGACTGGCTTAGGGGTGTGTGAAGAAGTGAAGGTCTTCAGTAAAGGTAATTAAATGGATAAATGCAAAAACCAATAGTACTGTATCCTCAACATATAACTCTATTCTTTAATTCCTATAAGAGTTATACTACAATTGAAAAGAAATAATATTTCCTGAATATGGACACATAAAATATAAAAAAATAATGTGGGACAAAAATAGCATAAAGTGGGGAAATGGAGGGGTATGGGAGCAGAGAACATACATGTTATTGAATTTGAGTTGCTATCTTTTCAAATTAGTAGGCTATAAACTTAGGTTGTGTAATACAAATCACAGGGTAACCACAAGGAAAGTCCTTTAACAATATGTAGAAAAGAAAAAGAGATAGGGATCAATCATACACATCACAAAAGTTTGACTCTAGAAAAGGAGGTTGTAATAAGGAAAAAGAGACAAAAAAGATATGACATATAAAAACGAAAGACAAAATGGTTGTAGTAAGAACTGTCTTTACAGTAATAACACTGGAAGTTAATGGATTAAACTCTCCAATTAAAAGACACAGACTGGTATAATGGATAAAAATGTATAATACCACTAGATGTTGTGTACAAGAGACTCAACTTAGACACAAAGAAACAAATAGGTTGAAAATGAAAGGATGGAAAAGATAATCCATACAAATATTAAACAAAAGAGCACTGAATAGCTATATTAATATTGGACAAAACAGGCATTAAGTCATAAGCTGTTACAACAGACAAAGAAGGATACTATATATTGATAAAAGGGTCAGTACACCAGGAAGAAATAAAAATCATAAATATTTATGCAACCAACCACAGTACCCCAAAATACATGAGGCATATACTGGCAAAACTGAAGGGAAAAACACACACTTCTACACTAATATTTAAAGAGTTCAATACAACACTTTCATCAATAGTTAGGGAACATCTAGACATAAGATCAATATGGAAACAGAGAACTTGAATAATATGATATATGACCTAGACTTAACAGACATATACAGAACACTGCCCCTTAAAACAGCAGGATACACATTCTTCTCAAGTACACATGGATCATTTTACAGGATAGACAACATATTAGGTCACAAAATAAGTCTCAATAAATGTAAAAATATTGAAATTATACAAAGCATCTTCTATGACCATAATGGAATGAAGCTAATAAATAACAGAGAGAAAAACGGAAATCCACAAAAGCATGGAATTTAAATAACGCACTTTTAAACACTCAATGGGTCAAAGAAGAAATCACAAGGAAAATCAACAAGTATCTTGAGATGAATGAAATTGAGAAGACAACATATCAAAACTTATGAGAAGCAATGAGGCCTGTGCTTAGAGGGAAATGCATAACCCTAAATGCTTACATTAAAAAGAAGAAAGAGTTCAAATCAAAGACCTAATTGTGCACCTAAAGGAACCAGAGAAAGAAAAGCAAACTCAACACAAAGCAAGCAGAAGGAAAGAAATAACAAAGGTTGGAACAGAAATAAATGCAATATAGAATTAAAAAAACACAGAGCAGTAATAAAACCAAAGGTCAGTCTTTGAAATGATCAACCAAATTGACAAACCTTTAGCTAGACTAACAAGAAAAAGAAAGGATACAAATAAATCAGAAATGGGGCAGGGAGAGACATTACTACTGACCTCACAGAAATAAAAAGTAGCATAAGAGAATATTATGAACAACTGTATGCCAACAAATTAGACAACCTAGATGAAATGGACAATTTCCAAGAAACACACAACCTACACAGACTCTAGATGAAATAGAAGATCTTGACAGACAAATTACAAATACAGAGATTGAATCAATCACCAAATAACCTCCCAATAAATAAAGCCCAGGACCAGAATGCTTCACAGGTGAATTCTACCAAAGAATCCTAGAAGAACTAACACCAATCCTTCTCAAAATCTTTTAAATAACTGAAGAGGAGGGGACACTCCTTTACTCATTCTGTGAAGCCAATATCACTCTAACAGATAAAGATACTACAAGATAAGAAAACTATAGAACAATATTCCCTATGAATATAGGTGTAAAAGTCCTGAACAAAATACAAGTCAACCAAATCCAACTACACATTAAAGTCCCAAAAAATCTACAACAAAGTACTAGAGCTAATAAACAAATTTGGCAAAGCAGCGGAGTATAAGGTATACACACAAAAATCAGTAGTGATTCTATACACCACTAATGAACAATCTGAAGAGGAACTCAAGAAAAAAATTCCATTTACAATCGCAACTAAAATAAGCAAATATCCAGGAATAAATTTACCTAATGACATATAGGACTGAAAAATGGGAAACTACAAAACTTTGCAAAAAGAAATGTATAAATATATGGAAGAATATTCCATGCTCATGGATTGGAAGACTAAATATTGGCAAGATATCAATTCTACCCCAAATGACTTACAAGTTTAATGCAACCCCCCCAAAAATTCCAACAGCCTTCTTTGCAGAAATGGAAAAAACAATCATGAAATTTATGTTAAAGGGTAAGGGACTCTGAATAGCCAAAACCACTTTGAAAACTAAGAACAAAGTTGAGGATTCATACTTCCCGACTTTAAAACTTATTTTAGAACTACAGTGGTCAAAACAGCATAGCACTCATAAAAGAATAGGCACATAGACCAATGAATCAAATTGAGAGTTAAGAAATAGACCCTTAGATCTATGGTTAATTGATTTTGGACAAGGGTGCCAAGTTCAGTAGATGGGGAAAGAATAATCTCTCCAACAAATGGTACTGGTAGAACTGGATATCTATATGCAACAGAATGAAGTGGGATCCCTGTCTCACACTATATACAAAATTTAACTCAAAATGGATCACAGACCTAAATATAGGAAGCAGGATTATAAAACTCCTAGAAAAAACATAGGAAAGCATTTTTAGGACCTTGTGTTAGGCAATAGTTTCTTAGACCTTAAACCAAAAGACAAGCAGCAAAAGAAAAATTGGAATAATGGGACTTCATCAAAAGTAAAAACTTTTGTGCATCAACAGACTACTTCAAGAAAGTAAAAATAAAATTTATAGAATGGGAGGGAATATTTGGAAACAACACATCTGATAAGGATTTAATTTCCAGAATCTATTTAGAAATCCTACAATTTGACAACAAAATAATAACCCAATGAAATCATAGTCTAAAGACTTGAATAGGATATTCTTTAAAGAAGAAACACAAATGGCCAGAAAAGCACCTCAAAATATGCTCAACAGCATTAGTCATGAGGAAAATATATATCAAAACCACAATGAAATACCACTTTACACCTACTAGAATGGATACTATTTTAAAAAGCACACGATAAAGAAACAAGCGTTGGAAAAGAATGTGGATAAATGGGAACACTCATTCCTTGTTGTGGGGAATGTAAAATGGTAGAGCCACTATGGAAAACAGTTTGGTGGCTCCTCAGAAAATTAAATATAGAACTACATATGACCCTTCAGTCCCACTTCTGGATATATACTCCCTGCATACCAATGTTCCTAGCAGAATTATTCACAATTGCCAAAACATGGAAGTTACCCAAGTGTTCATCAACGAATTAATGATTAGTATAATGTCATATATACAGGCAATGGAACACTATGCAGCTGTGAAAAGGAATGAAGTTCTTATGCATGCAACAACATGGATGAACCTTAAAGACATCATGTTGAATGAAATGAGCCAGACACAAAGTGACAAATATTGTATGATCTCACTGATATGAAACAATTAGAATAAGTAAATTCATAGACAGAAACCAGAACTCAGGTGACCAGGAGCTGGGAAGAATTAGGGGTGGGGGAGTTAAAGCTTAATTGGGAGAGCAGATGTAGCTCAGTGTTTGAGCACCTGCTTCCCAAGTACAAGGTCCCAGGTTCAATCCCTGGTACCTTCTTAAAGAAAAAAATGTTTGGGGAGTGGATGTAGCTAAAGTTGTTGAGCACCTGCTTCCCACTGTGAGGTCCTGAGTTCGATCCCTGGCACCTCCTAAAAACAAAACAAATGAAAAAACTAACTCTCTTTGGGTAGAAAATATAGCTCAGTGGTTGTGTGTCTGCTTCCCATATAAAAGGTCTCAGATTCAATACCCGGTACCGCCTTAAAAAAAACAAAAAAACGGGGGTGTTGGAAAGGTTGTGGTAATGGCTGATGGTAATAGCTACATAATATTGTGAATATAAGTAACACCACTGAACTATATAACTGAATGTAGTTAAAGTGAGACATTTTAGGTTGTATATATGTTACTAATTTTTTTAAAAAAATGATAGGTTTGCCAGGGAAGGAGGGATTACTAGGAAGAACAGAGGGAATGTTTATGGTAGTGAAACTGTTCACTATGATACTGTAATGGTGAATACAATATATTATGCATTTGTCAAACACATAGGACTGTATAATACAGTGAAGCCTCATGTAAAATAATGTATCAATATTGTTTCATCAATTGTAACAAAGATACCATGCTAATACAAGATACTAACAATAGGGGAAACTGTGTGAGGGAAGGGGAACGGACCATACGGGAACTCTCTGTACTTTCTGATCAATTTCTCTGTAAACTTAAAACTGCTCTAAAAATAAAGTATATTAATTTTTAAAAAAAGGAAGTGCCTATCATCTGGATCCTGCACCTCTATTCTCACGTGTACCCTCTCCTCCTTGTTGCTTAGGCCCCAGTTACACGAGTTTTCTTACAGTCTCTTGAACATGTCTAACTCTTTTCTGTTCCAGGGCTTTTGCTTGGAATATCCTGAGCCCCACCTCTCCTTTTTCAGCCATCAAATCTCAGCTTAAGTACCACCAACTCAGAGAAATCACTGCTGAACTCAGTTCTCTCTGTCATTCTCTGTATTTTTCCTTTTCTATTTCCTTAATAGAACCAATCAAAACTCACAATTATTTCATATATTAGCATGTTTACTTATGTTTATCTTATTTGCTGATCTATCTCCAGGATCTAGTATAGTATTTGCCATTTGGTAGAGGCTCTATAAATATTTGCCAAGTAAAGTAAATGAAAGTATGGAAAACTACGTGTGATAAATACTACGCTCTCTTCAGAGAGCCTCAGAGAAAGTAAGCGACTTGTGCAATGAGACAGTGTTAATTCTCAGGGGCAGTACTCAAACAAACCCATGATTATCTGAATCCAAGGTCTCTTCTCTTTCCATTAGACTTTCAGGGAAGTGAGCTATTTAGAAGTCTTTGGGAGAATCAGTACAAAGGCATTATATGCATTGTTCAGTTATCCCTCCACATTTGCAAATTTATGATTCCTGGTATATCATAAAATCTTTTTTTCCCCCTGCTGTTAACCTCTGGTGACATAAAAGAGATAAAGACAAAGCAGAACAAAAAGAGACATGAGCATTGCCCTGCAGATTTTACATCTCTGCTGTCACTACAATAAAATACAGCATCTCTGCAATACTGCCAATAAGTCTAAGAACATATTTTACCCTCCTAAATATTGGCTGATATGAATAGCACAATTGAAACATCCAGTATCCACTCTCTTTAAATTGTATGTAAATTTAAACTAAGAGCACATAATGAAAATTTTTATACTGTGTTTAAAACTCTTCAAAATAACTTCAGAGGAGTCAAGCCATGTTTCTTCATATGGAGCCCAAGTAGAAAGCTCTGGGATAATAGATCTGCCTAATTCCAGACGTTGATTTTTAGCTATTTTAAATGACAAGCACCAGAAAACATCAGTACCACTACTCAGAGATCATTAAGAAAACCGTGCATGAATTAGAAAGGCAAATCTCCGTTAAACTGACAGTACTTAGGCAGACATAGACAGTGTATTCTTGACTCTGTCAAGGTCCAATGATGATGGAATATTTCACCGTAAGTGGAAATGCAGAATTGAAAACACATTTTTAAATTATTCATCTTTTTCATTGGGCATATAACTTCTACCCAAGATTGGGTAATGTTTGACAATCATTCAAAACCACTGGATTTACTTGAGCAAAGAAAAATAACCCACTTATTTTAGGAGGGATCAGTTTAACTACCTTTTATCCTCCTTTCAGAGTTATTGAGGCAAGTTTCTCTAAGCATAAATGTCTAATGATAAGCACCTTCTAATAAGAGTCATTATTTGGTCAACTTTGCCCAAGTCTGAGGTAATTTGACATTTACATAGCTAATAGCCCTTTCAATGTGCATTGATACATCCATTAAATTTAATGACTTTGAATCAGTGATGTGAGGAAGAGCATCAGAACCTTTTGAAAAATGGTTACAACTCTCAACAACTTCTCCTCCATTTTGATGTTCCCAGTTTTATAACAGCTGCATATGATTAGAGGCATTTCCCCAGAGGGAAATCTTGATGTCCACACAAATGGTTGAGGACACCCCTCCTCCAAGTAATAACATCTGGAATACCCCTGCTCCAAAACTTTTTCCAGACCATTACACTTTCCCTTTGTGGATGGACCTTATTAAAAACCTGAAAATTCAGCAGGTTTTTTGTTCTGTCTTTTTAGAGAGTTTTAGCAATAATTATATTCACTTTTGACTCTCTAAAAGGCTATGTGTATCACTTATCTTAGATAACGGATAAACTCCCATAGAAGAAAGGCTAAAATACCTTGTCTTCATAATTCCCAACTTATAAAGTCATTGTGTTCTATAGGTTGGTAATTTGAAATGTATTTTTTTAGATAAAAATGCCCTTAATGTTGGTTGAGCTTCACAAATAGCTCAAAAATCATATGTAGGCTGCCAGATATTAGTAATATTAGTTTGAGCCCTAGATCCAGGGAAAAGAGATGAAAAATATTACTTTTCCTTACCTCTCTCTTTGCAATATCAAATTAGGCAAGGCATATTTTGCCATTCCTACTAATTTTTGTGAACCAATTCCCCAAATCCTATTGTCCTATCCTCATAATGATGTGCCCATAATTTCCCCAAGGCCTTCTTTCTTTGCCCTAAATGGAGCAGATCGATTTTAAGGCACATCTAAAATGCTTCATGACCAAAGATCACCCACCTTACCTCTCCAAATTCAAATAGTCATGTCTAATCTATTTATTCCAGACATATTTGTCATTTGCAAAGATGCTCATGCTTATTAACCCAAACAAATATCTAAAAGGTGAAATTTGGACAATATAACTTGAAGAATTTCAAGCAATATAATAGAAACTTTTGGGGAGGCGGGGGACAACAAAGAGTAGATCAGGAATGCTCAGAGTCCTGGCTTAGGGTTAAAAAAAAATCCTATATACCTTGGACTTTGATAGTTTCATTCCTTTCTTACTAACTCCATAGTGGTATGTTTTAGTTTTGCTTTTAGGGACTAGGTGAAATTTTCTAAGGTAAGCATTTGTCAGTCAGGGATTATCTATTGTTTTCTGATTTTATTTTTCCCCTTCAAGGATGTACATACCCATTTGAAAGACATTACATATAATTCAAAACTCTTCACTCATGGTCAAATTTATGACAATATGAGTGAATTGGGAAACTTTATTTCATACTTTATTTTGAAAACCCTTGTAAATCATTTAAAGTTGTCAGACAACATACACATATACACACACACAATGATGGTATGGTTAAACTTTCATACCAGACGTGTGTCCTAAGAATATAGCTATACAGAAAGACTCACAAAAGTTTGAACTAAATTTTATTGCACTTCAAAATTAGTACGTTAAAAAAAAAAAGTAATGCATCACCATGATCCTTATTAAAAGTTCCTGTTAATTTTCTTCTCTTTAAATCTAATCAAATCAAGTCAGTTTTTTTTTCTACGCCTCATTGAAATGCAATTCAAGACAATACACTTTGCTCTAATTAAAATATAGAATTATTTTTCCTCCTGGAACATTCTCACACCCATTGTGATATTTACAACCTTTGCAGCTGACACATATTTTCTACGAAAAGCTTATGCAAGCTTTGCAGATGTGCATTCTGAAAACAGCCAAAGTTTATGATGAACTCTCATTGCCTAAGAGCACATAAATGCTGGATCTTGTCACCAGGAGAAAAAGTTCAGTGCTTCATCTTTCAAACACACTTGGGTTACAGTGGATCTCTTGCAAAATTCCATAAACGTGATTTTGCAAAGAGTCATCTCCCTCAATAATGGTGTCAAAAGAGAAAAAACTATTTGTATCTAATATAGATCATTCAAGATGTTAATCAGAGAAACTTACTTGTGCTGATATGATCAGACTTGCTGCTTTTAGGGGCTGGCCTCTCACACTGTGTGCCTGACCAGTTGGTAGGACATCTAGAAAGATCCGGGGGGGAAAACAAATCAGTGAATAGCAAACAAACGAGTCTGCCAACATAGTAACTTCAACCAAATGAAATAGAACCAGCCATGTCACAAATGGATTCCTGAACTTTAAATAGAGAGTTCAGCTAATTTCCTGCATATTATTAGATGCTGAGGGTAACTTTAATTAGACCTCACTTGTTGAAATACTTTAAAATTTAGGTTTATAGTCATTTTTTTCTTTATTCTGTGATAAACTTTAAAAGTGGAAATTTTATAACAATATTGAAATCTAGATTAAGAATTGGCAATTAATTTGAGAAGAACTAAAAATTATAAGTAGCCACTGATAAAAATTGAGTCTGCATATTAAAAAATGCATTATTCAGATTTTGTGGTTTGTTTGTTTCCAGTTGCCCTATGTTAAGTAGAACTAACTGCCTAACAGCAAATGGTCCTCTCTCTCATAGTTTAAGCTATGGGTTTTATTCTTTCATAATCAGAAATAAAGAAATACGGAGCTTTCCCATTTTAAAGCATACTTCTATTATCATGAAATCAGGAAAATGTGTCCTAGTTTTATTGGGAGAAGTCGTTTTTCCCTATGTAAGTGCCATGACACCATTATAAGAAATCAAGCAGAGGGCTAGAATAATAGATTTGATTAAAATCCATCCTTTGAACATAAATCACAACCATACGATTAGCTGTTTGCATCAAAATAAATGCTGGAATGGTTTTAAATGTGTTTGAACAATGCCTATGGCAGACGCAAGATGCCTCTGTGCATCTGTCAGAGAAAATCCACAGAGAAAATTTAGTTGGATCCAGTTCTTATTTAAAATGACTGTCAAATACCACCATATCAAGAATAGTTGTAACCAATAAAAGAACAGCTTCTAGAACCATTCTAAATGGATCTCTCTGGACATGATGGGCCAAACTAAACTGCAATTTCAAGGTATCTGCCAATTCTGTAATTCTGTCATCTCTTACAGACAGCTGGAACTGGTTTTTGAGCTAGGCTTCTATGATGCTACATACATTATATGTGATATTCAAAGACAGTATTTGCTGTCCTAAAACATGAACCTATTCTCATAAAATTATCATTACAGGCAAATTCAGAGTAAAATAAAAATTTTTTCAAGAAAGAATTATATTAACTTCATCATAATTGACAATAATAACATTGTTATTTAGTAATATAGTTATTTGATTAATAATGATAAATTATAAAACCATGAATATGGAGCATGATTTAAATGGAAATTAATATTATTATTTGTATTATGATTCAGGTCATCACTCATGCATTATACTAGCTTTTTGCTCAAATTACCATAAAAAGCCCACATGTTATATAATTTTCTACACATCATATTCATTATACACCATACTATAATTAGACCATTAAAGTAAACAAATAGTAAGGCCAAGTCTATGACTCTGTATATTATTGAAACAAGGTAGTAGAATGGGTAAATTTTCAAGTCATTAGAATAAAGTGAACAACCAATGAAATAATTGATTTTTAAAATTCATTTCTTTCCTTCCTCAATTGTGGTTTTACATATAAATGATCTAGAAAATTGCTCCAATTCTTTACAGGTCCTAATTCTAGACATAACACACAGACAATTCAAAATAAGATGTTTAGGAATATTTTGCAAACATGTCCTTTGATTGTATTCTGATAATTGCAAAATTCTTTGTGTTTTATATAGCTTTATATCTGTCAGTCTTCCAAATTGATCACTGAAAATGATTTATATGCTCCAAAGAAAGAACAATGCTGATTTGCTTGGTAATATCAGTATGATGAAACTGCATAAATCCAAATTTGTACAATTATATTGAATTATTTAGTTCAAATATCAAAGCTTGCTTTTTACATGATCTCTTAAGATTAAAAGAATAAACCAGAGTTCATCTTATATAAGAAGAATGACCTGAGATGCACTTTTTTATGTTACTAGGGAAAAAACCTCTGTTACTCATTACACTGAGATTTGTGAAAGTCAGAAAATGGAATTGCACAGGAATTGGAGGATTAAAAGCTAATAGTATAGATTGTATTCTGACATGGATATCACATATTTTAAGTACTTTAGGAAGTTATGAAAATTATGTGTTTAGAACTCCAGAAAAGCTGGGATTTTTAAGCAAAGAGGATAAGGAATTGGAATTCTTATTCCAAACTCTGGAATTATTTAAGTAGGGCAGGTGATGTTGCTTAATAATATCGATTAATTTCCTAATTTATCCGTGGCTTGGAACCCAGTATTTATGATACATAAAAGAAGTACCCTGCTAGTGGTCGTGATTCTCTTCTCTTAAAAGAGCACATTTAAATTCCTAATCTTCAAATATTTTTCTGATTACATCCTGGAAATAATTCTCAAAGACTGTCTTGGAGAAATAATTAATTTTAGCAGTTATATATCTTAATCAGCTGATGATCCCTTTATAAGTTTCCCTATACTCCTTATAAAATAATGTTTTATGGCCAAATATAAAATATGTTCCACTGTTCTGCATTTGTTCCAGTTTTAAATAATAATCTCTTCTGAGATATTAAATCAAATTGAAATCATTATTCTTGTTGCCTACCTTACAAAATTACTACTTTAGGCATTTGCTGCTCCACAAGTTCTTCTTCCAATGGTTAATTTAAGACTGAGCATTTTTACCATCTTTACAGAAATACATAAATCTTCATATGCTGAGTGGACCACAATGATCAAAGCCATTAATGGCATAGCATTTAAGAACTGCAATGCATATGGATCATCAAAATTTCCTGTCCACTTCCCCACTGAATGATTTGTCTAATCATGCTGACTATATTATCTCTAGCATCTGTCTCTTTTTCATTATTTCCTAAAGCAAAATTCCCAGTCCATGCCCTGGTCATCTTTGCTCTGTACTGTTGTAATCCACTGCTCGCTGCTATGTCATCCTCAGACATTTATCTTTAAGTTATTCCTTCATGCCCCACCCCAAGCAATCGTTTCATCCCTCATCATCGCAAACATCTTTATGTCATTCTTTTTAAATTATCCTACAGTTGTTCTCATCTGCCTTAACAAAAATCAGCTTCATCTTATTTGTTGACCACTTATCATCTTGTTATTCATCTTATGTGTTGATCACTCTGAATTATTCAACTTTTCCAACACTTTCATTAATTTTAACTGTCTTGTTGGATCTGTTATAAATAGATCAGATAAAGATGGTTTTATAGATTACTATATGATAGATAACAGATTTTTGTTTATTTGATCATTCAACCACTTATACTTGTTTCTTCATATCATCATATGAAGACAGCAGGTTTCCTAGCAGAGTTTCTTGCAGCCAATAGCTGCCTTCTTAAAGGTTATGATTGAACATTCTTTGATGTCTTTCCTTTTCTGCTAGGACATTGATAGCCATTTAAAAGAATAAGTAGCATTGATTGCTACAAATTTTTCTAAATCTCATTCTTCTACCTTTTTATAGCTTATGTATGAAATACTCTTAACTACAGCATACTTTATGACATATGCCTTTATGTTCTAGATTAGTGCAATGATTATCAAACTGAAAAAATGTGCTAAAAATTCAGATTCTGTCATCCCACATACCAAAAATTTTAATTAAAGTGCTAGGGGTGGTGGCCAAGAATCTGCTTTATAACAAGGTGAATTTGATACGAAGAATTCACAGATCATACTTCAAGAAACATTTGAGATAAATAAGTTATATTCCCACCAGATTCAGTTCTTATATCAAATATTATCAATTAACTTTTTATTGATAGTAGGATAGTAATAAGGTGCATGCCCAGTATGATTATTGAGAAGATTAAATAAAATAACTTAGGTGGAAGTTCTTCACATAGTGTCTGAAAAACTGAGTGGGTTTATTTTTTATTAACTAATTCCCAACTGAATGTTATCATATGAAACACAAGATTCGATAATGTATCCTGTCCTTTAGCAGTCTGTGCAATTTTTGTATAGCTACAATATTCTCTGTTTCAACCGTAATTTTCTGTAACGTAGGAGAGGACTCTTGTGTAAAGGCAAAGTGTAGCATATATTAGTAAGAAACACAATAACCACTTTCAAGATATCAAAATAAGTTTGGCTCATATAAGAAGATAAAATATAACCTTAAAAAGGGACAATTATTACATTTAGTAGCACAAATATAAGACATGTAATTAAACTGTCTAAAATAATTATAGCCCAGGAGTAGTAGTGATTATTATAAAATGTATTGATATTATATATAAAATAGTGAAGGTGTATTAAAATCTTAGGATTGTCATTCACTGTAGCAATGATAAACATATATGAACTCCTCTTGTCATTTTGCAGAAACGTGGACCAGAGTTGCTTGCTTTGGGAGGACTTCAAAATAAAATAATGCAATTAATATCTTTTTTTTCTACAAATTTAAAGGTCATGGGATTTTTCTGACCAAAATGAAATTCAAAAGTGAACCTTAAAGCAATTTGAAATTGAATCTCCTGTATATATGTGCCAGGGTGCCCTTATTAACCATTATGATGGAGGCATTCAGAATAAAAAATCTTTTATAGATCCTTTTCTTTTTCACACAGTAAAACAAATATATTGCACAAGGGAATTAAAGAAGCCTTGGAAAACTTCTTCATGGTGTCATGCATCTATCAGTGCTCCAAAAAACTCACCCAATAAAAATGAAACATATGATAACCTTTTGTGCACCAGATGTAGGCAATAGAATTTCCATATAGTGACAAAAATTAGAACAACTGAAAGTCACTTATGAAATACTTCTTACAGTTTGATTCTCTGAATTTTACTCTTTTGGTATTAAGATCACGCATGCATTTACATGATACTCCTAATTTCAAAGCTTTACACCCTATGCATCCCCCAGAACCTTTTATGCCCCTTCTCCTTGCAGGCAATAAAACTAAAACATGCAGAAAATAACTTTGCATTTGGGACAGATGTTTTGTATTTATTTAGCTGTTTACTAATTTTACTTTAAATCGACTATTCATGCTATTGCTTCATGATCTTCTTAGACAAAATTATTTCACAAGTATATAATAATTATTAAGTTTTATAATACACTTCAAAAGTTCCTACCATGACATTCTTTTAGAATTTTTACATAAGGTTCAAGTAACATTTGTTGAACTTTGGGCCAGATCCCATGATAAGTGCTCCCATACAAAAATACACTATTTTATTTAACCCCTACAATATCTTTTCAGTAGGACTTATTCATAGTAAACAAACAAGAACGTGAATGTTCCAATAATTTGTCCAAGGAAAGCACTAATAATAAGTGGTAGAAATAAAATTTAGGGTTCTTATTTTATCATGTTTACTATAACAATTTTATGAACCTTTCAATTCAATGTAGTAGTAGGAAGAAATCCTCTTTTTCACTCCCTCATGGCCAGAACAGAAACAGCCTCTTAATAAGAAAGTAAAAATTTATTCTGAGTGAATACATTTTTTTTTGTAAAATTGTAATAATTACCACATTGTTTCAAACTTGTTGTCAGTAATACCCAATATTCTGTCTTTGGCAATGATGGTGAGGGAAATAATATTGAAGAGTATTAATAACCTTCTTGATATAAACTTCAAATTTTAATGGTACTCCCAAATAACTGTCCATTCATCTAATATTTATTTAAAGATCCACCATTTATAAATTCATCTGAAATGTAAAACAATAACCCTTACTATGACTCAAATAATACAAATTGAACATACACAGGAATTTACCCTTTATTTCACTCAGTTTTTTTTTTTTTTTTAACAAACTGCTTTGCACCATAATTTCTATTGGCCAGAAAGAGTCCTTGATTTCTGAAACGTGTTAGTGTAATGAAGTCAAGAAATAATGAAATGATCAATAAATTCTGACCAACAATTACTTTAGGAAAGGTAGAATTTATTGAGATGTTTCAATGTGTCAATGGAAGAAAGGGGGCCATTAATAAAATGGATTAAAGTGATTTATTTTAAGAAAACAGAAATGTAAAAGAAAAGATGAAACTAATTTGCCATAAATGTATACATAAAAGGAAGTTTGTTAAGTTTGGGTGGTTTAGTTCAGAATTCTGTATAGGCCTTTTGAGAAGAAAGGACCACTAAAGTGTGAAATGATTGAATGACTATAAAAAAATGAGACCTCCAAGGAAGGAAAAATTTTACCATCTAGACACTCCCCAAGAAATATTATTGAAAGCAAATATGAATGGCATAAGGATTTTTTTTAGCAGAAATAGACAATTTCTACTCAACTGAATGCGTTACATGCGTCAACTGATAGGGAAAAGGAACGATCATAAAATTAGTATGAAATAATATGGTCAATATAAATGAAGACATAAAAGTAGTCTCTTATATTAGAAGCAGTAGGTACAATTCTATAGCTAAAGGTGGGTATGGAAAGTTGCAATACCAGTAGAAACCTGGCACCTACGAGATGCCAAAATGAATGGCCAGTTCTAAAATGAATGGTCAATTCCAAAATTGGTTAAAAATCTTGAAGTCAAAACACAGTCAAAGGGGGCAAATCACAGCAAAATTGAATGCTTCATTCCATACAGACAAAATAACTGAATGTTATTTCATAAATATAACTAAACGTTTTATGTTTTATAGCACAAAATAAGAGTAAAAATATAATAACTTTTCTCTTATATATATAATATAATAATATATATTATTATATTTACTAATATAGAGATAATATATTATATTATATTTACTAATATAGAGAACTTTTCTCTAAACAACCTAATAAAGGCCTTTCTTCTTCTTAAGGTTTATGAAACAAATTATGCTGAGAATTCCAACTGCAGTAAGTTAAGTATTATTCAAGGTATATTCACTCTATACAAATTTGGTGCAATGGTAGGATACCAGAAGACATATTTCTAAGGCCTTGAGTGTGTGAATGTATTTATAATACAATATAGAACATCTAATTCTTTAAGATTTAATTTACTTTCAGTTGCAGCATTTGTGTGCCGAGAGACTGATGCTAGGCACTGTTTAGTTTATAGTCTGGATCATTGGAAAATGAATCTAATATACAAATGGTTATTCCATTTCTGGCTTTTCGGCAGAGCCCTTGTTCTAGTTATAAGACCTCTTGATGATTCTCATATATCCAACAAAAGGTAACACGAAAGCCTTTTAGAAAAAAGCCATTTACAACTGATAAAGAGACTGTGAAATTAATGTCAATTCCAACTTCCAAATTATTACATTCAGGCTTCCTCAAAATCTAGGATCTGCACTTTGGAATTTTTTTTTTTTTTTTGGAATTTTAGTTGTTTAAAAACCAAACAGCAGTATGAATTAACAAATTTGTCTTTCCTGCATAAACATTTTAATTAGTCACAAACTCACCAGAGTTAACATTTATAAGAACATAGGAAATCTTATGATAAAAGAAGTCTACTGACACACATTTCTTTCCTAATCTGAGTACTAAATTACTTTTTTTAGACTCAAGATGAGAAGGTTATGCAGGTAATGGTCTAAAAATTGATTCATAAAGTAGAGAGAAGTGTTATTCTGAGGGCAATGGTAAGCAAATACATATGATAACACATAAATATATATGCAATATATAATGAATATATAAAAACAAATATATATAAATAAGTATAAATAAGTAAAATATTTGATCAACTTGCTTCTGTCTATGCTAGGTTGTGAGTAAAAGGTAGGAATTATATATTATTCATTTTTGTATTCCCTCATGTCTTGTACAGTATCTGGTATGTGTTCTACATATATGTTTGGCCAATCAAATTATGTTTGCTGTTTGACAAATGAATGAGTGCATGAAGGCATGGAAGAAGCATTGTTGAATCCATATGAATACACATACATGTATAGAAGCATATACATGTGCCACACCCTATTATATAAAGAATGTACAGCACTTTTCATAAGAACATGCTTTTAGCTAGTAGACTAGTAACCAATCAGACATTTCTCACTAAAAGGAATTGTATTTGGTTTCTTAGGTTGTTCTCATCCATTGATTAGATTAAAAGCCAAGACTTTGTTCCAAAACAAGGGAAAATAATGTGAATATATTAACACTCCATAGCAATACCCTCCCAATATACAACTATGAAATGATTGTTTATTATTAAGCAGTGCCACTTTTACTCTCAAGGCACAAACTGGAGTTTAAGCTTGTACAGAGAAATGTGATATCTGTGTTCCCTTTGTCCCCATGGCGTGACTAGCGTGGTGAAAGCTACAACAAGCTACAACTTGTTACCTGGGATCATAAATGATAGATATTGATGTGACAAGTTTTCTTGGCCTTTACTGCTCCAAAAGACACGCACATTTTCACATATTGTGCGTTGAAAATATACCAAGGGGCAGGAAACAAATCAGGGACATGCAATGACCTGACTTTTGAAATGTGGACAACACAGGCTGCTAAAGTTGATTTGCTCAGTACCCCTGCTGAAAAGTTGTGATCTGTTTGAAATCACCCATGACAACTTCCTTGGGCTCTTCTCAAATATTCTCTACAAGGCCACAAGGCCACTAGTCCACATGGAGAAGTACCAATCAGCCTGACAGCAAGGACCAGTGAAGAGCAAAGAATGCAGTCTCCCTCTGTGAGGCCAATATTTTGAGAAATCAAGACCTTAATTAGTTGTCGAAATATAGAGGAATAATTCTTCCCTTTTAAAATCTGTGACAGAAACAGAACTCATTATCTTCCTCCCAAATGCCTTAACAAAGGCTTGTCTAGAACTTGTGCATTTTCTTATGTATTTCTCACCCTAAGGACTGGGGAAATAATGCTGAAGTTTTAATAAAATAATTAGACTTGAACAATCATAAAACCAAAGAAAATGATGAAATGCCCAATTCAGATCATCCTCTTAGTGAATGTCTCTTTGGTATTATATATTCATTTTGCATTCTTCTGCATTTTAAAAATCTACTTTGGAAAATGTTTCTAAAGCTAGTTCCTGCGTGTTTTTTCTAAAGGTAATGGGGCAGACACACTGCCCTTTTGTTCTCTGGTATCTCCCAATAGGACTTGAGCTGGGCTTTACTTTTTCCAGTTCCTTTCCCAGTTGCTATTACTTTCACTGTCATTGTACTATGCAACTTGAGTTTATGCCAGATTTTGCTGTATTTCTAACACGAATCACTTCTTTAAAAACATACACTTATTTTTCATCTTCAGACTCCCAGAAGCCCAAATTAGTCCAGGTTCTGATCATTTTATGTCTGATGTATTGCAAAGGCATTAAGATTTTCCTTTTTTTTTTAAAGTGTTTACTCTATTGCAGAAACAACTCTAAATTTTTTACATCTGTTACAGTCTTTATTCCTCCAAACAATCTTATGAGGTAGATGCTATTAATATTTCCATATCAATATGAGAAACAAGATACAGGTAGAATAAACAAACCAAAATACAACAATAAAACATGCTGCAAACTTAGATAAATTCTTCTAACACTTGGCTCTTTTTAATGCCCTATTTTCCAGAAAACTTACTAGCCATATTTTTTAATTGAAAAGGAAAGAAAAACCCTCTTTTTCCTCCTTTAAATTACATATTGGGATCCATTTTAAAACATCTTTTTTTTTTTTTCAAATCCATGATCTCTATTTCCAGCAGACCAGCATATCAGCAAGGGCTTTCTGAAAAACACATATGATATACATATGATATTCCAATCCTCAAACATTTTCAGCAATCCCTAACACTTATAGAATGAATTTCAAACTTTTGCTTAAGTACACCATGTTCCTCAGAATTATTTGAATGTCTAATATTATTGCCCAATACTCCTCCACAACTACCATTTACCCCACTCAAATCCCAAAGAACAGGCCATATTTCTTCATGCCTCATCTCTTTCCTTACATATACTCAGAAGCCACAAGGGCAGGGACTAACTTTTCTCTGATTTCCTCTTATTCCCTGTCCATTATTGAGGGAGAAAGTCAGAGTAAAAGTAACAAACACACAAGGCAAGGAGAAGAATGAACAAAGTGAATAAAACAAGTTTTCCAAACAAGTTAAGATGGTGTTTTTAGCCTAGCCAGGTCTTTATGCAGAAAGAGAGATAGTTAACCTGAATTCCAAAACACCCATGAAACACCCTAAAGCCTAAGAAGGCCAAAAATAATGGTAAAATGAATCATATTTCTATTTTTCTGATTCTTGCATTCTTCAAAAATTTATTAAAGAAGTAAGATGTGCTATTACATGATGATAAAAAGATGGTCAAAATCATAGGATATACAGGAGCCAAAACATTAATTCTTCAGCAAATGTTAATGAAGCAAATATTACGTGCAGAATGCATGCTAGCTTTTGGGGCTAAATAGATAAATCAGACACATTCTCTACTTGAAATTTTCAGTCTGCTGGAGAGAAACAGACATAAATTTAAAGGAGTTATGGAGAACAGCAGGCAGCATTCCCAGGTCAGTTTCACAGAAATATGTTTGTTGTCCAAAGGCCATACACAGATGAGAAGTGAATTCTAGCCTATATCAAAGAATATCATGGAAAATCATAAAGTAACATGAGAAATATAAATACATACATACACAGATGATCAGAGAAAGGAGAAAATTTCTTGGAAAACCATCTTCCCCAGAACAGACAAATAAGAAATAGGTGCCTATATAAATCTAACCAAATTGGAAAAAAAAAAATTTTTAAGGAAAAAAAGAGAAAAGTTGGGGATAAAATGCTCACAGCAAGATACTCTTGTGCTTGAAATGACGAAATAAACCATAAAAACTAACAGTGCTATCTTATTTTTGACCACATGGAGAATTTGTTCTTGCTATGGGCAAGAAGTAGTAACATATATTAAAAGAAATGTCCTGGAGTTCTGCCATACTGCTACTTTCAAAACACTGAGTGCCTGAATTGACATGATTTCAGAAGTAATGTAATATTAAGAGTTGAAACATTTTGATTGTCCCTTTTCAGAAGATTCAAAAAATTTTTAAAAGTTTTTCTCTTCTAATTTTGAAAGAGAATATGAAATATATACAAAAATAATATTGAAAAATAAATATTAGCCAAAATTATTATATAATTATAAGTGCTGATGAAAATCAGTATGGACATGGAAATTTAAATATTTGTAATGATATATTTAAACTGTTTTGATATTCACTGCGCAGACTTCATCATTCTTGATGTTTACCTTTAATTTCTTTCAATTCATTTACTGAAAGTATTATCCTTTTATTTTTTCCCCAAAAGAATAACAGGTGCTAAATATTCTTAGCCCTAGCATACCATACACTCAGGTTAGCTCCGTGTTGCTTTTATATGTGGATGGCAAATTCACTATCATAAAATTTTGAAGTCACAAAAACTGTGTAATTTTTTTTTCACTTGTAATTTGAGATTGCAGAGTAGTCGCACACCAGGATTATTTTTTTTTATTTATATGCAATCTGATAAAAAAATTACATGTTAAATCAAAATAACAGAATAATGTAAGTGTGATTTTCTTTTCTCCTGCCCTGCCCACCTTCCTGAACTTGGAAAGTCATTTCTACCTGCACAATGAGGTTGTTTTACCAATTCACAGAAATTACTCCTTTAATTATGGTTTTGATCATTGCATCTCTTTTGTTCTGGTTTCCTGCTCAGAAATTCTCTAAATTTTAGCAAGTATTTTAAACTTTGCTCCACATTATCTCTTCTCTTTATAAGTCCTTACTTTAACTTGCTTTTGCTTTTTTCCTGCATTTTGAAAACTTTTTCATCTTTTTCTTTTTTATCACTGATTTGATTTTCTTAATCAAATAAATAATTATGGAATGCAAATTTTAATGATGTAACTGCCTTTTAATCATTTTTTCCCAGTCTTTCTGGTGTTTTTTTTTTCCACGTCAACTTTTTTTCTCCCTAAAGAAAAAAAAGTCCAAGACACCTTACATTTATTTTCAAGATACTAAAACTTTTCTAAAGGTAAATGCAGTAAGCAGACTGTATAGTCATGTTTTTCATTTATGCTCTTATAATAGGCTTTTCCATTTTTCTTGTAATACATACAATATTTTTCCACAGACCTCATGTTGAGTTTTTAATTGTCTAATTGATTCTTGAATGAGGTGAGCCATCCAGACCTAATGTTTGCCCAGTGACCTTGTGAGTAAATTAACTTTACCC